>JAHXMU010000099.1:282466-327385 GCA_019455685.1 Philornis downsi | reverse complement strand
CTATCTGTTATTCGCTTGGTAATTTCTTAAGCGGCTCACGACTTCCGTCGGGTAAAAATGCGCTCGAAGGGAAGGAACGGCAAATAGAAAGGCAGCAGTTCGGATGTGGATTTGTAGACAAATAGCTGCAATTCGCATCAAGGAGATATATTGGTTTTGAGCACGCTAATTACTTGTCTTTCACCCATCGCTTAGAAGTTTCTTTTGAATGAAATATGTGAAAGACTAAAGCCTGATTGACCTGATTGGACATCCTCTTTGCGACTTTTGACCTGGTAAGTCTAGCAACTGGTTAGAAATTCACCAGTCATCGGCACGTACCAATTTTTCGTCGGTTATAAGAATGCCTTCTAAATATACGGAAGCACAAATGAGTTTGGCATTCCTATGAATTTTATTTATCTTTATTTTCATTTTATATTTTATAAATTTATTTATAAATATAACAAAATATGAATTTATATATATTCAATAAATAAATAAATATCTTAATCTTCAAATAGCTTCTTTTTATGAAAGTTGAATATCAACTGATATTCGAAAGACTTTTCTAAGACCTCTAAATGAAGACCGTCATCCAAAATAACTTGGTGATATTATTAGCTATTATTATTATTAGATAGATAGATATTATTAGATAGATTAGCCGTTAGTCACTATTAGATGGTTGTTTTACATCAACATCAATTACGTTCTTAGTTAAATTATGTATTTTGGTTACTTATTGTTTAACATAATAATTGGTTAACATCAGCTAACTCACAGCAACTACGCGTTAGTTGGACGTACCCTGTCTGGGGATTACATAATGTTGTCTGTTGTAAACGGAGTATAAGAGAAGCGGTACGATATTTGCGGGAATCGTATTAGCACGCGTTCAATAAAAAGAAACGTTCTAAGCGACCGTCTGTCTGCTTTACCCACGATTTTTAGAGCTTTATATAGTGAATTGAGTATAGAAATAGAACCAAAATAATTGAAATTATTGCCAGGGTTAGAAGCCACCTTGCTCCATCGGACTTTGTCCCAGTTGGATCAAGGCTTCTCCCCTTGCTTAAAGAAAAGGTAGAAAAAACACTGTTACGTACCCTTTTCCAAGGTCTTTCTTCTGAATGTTCCTCTGTGTCGGCACCTCGGCTAGCTCTCGTCTGTCATGGATTCTCAACCCGCATCACTTCAGATCAGAGTAGTACAATAAATTTTTTTTTTATATAAAACAGATGACAAGTCTCAATGCCGCTGCCCTCCCAACCATGATCGTTCTTTTGATGTTTTCAAACGATCCCTTATGATATCCAACCATTTTGCTTTACCTCCGTTAATCCATCCCCCAAATGTTTCTGAAATCCATAATAAACACTTTAGCAACACCATTTTTAATATAGTCTTAGGAAAGTTAATTATATCCAAAAAATAAAACAATAACTCATGTAATTAATCATTATTTTGCCTGACAGAGCCAACTAATTTTTGTTTTCTTTTAACACGCTATTGCGATTGACCAAACATAAACCTAATCCTAGTTTTTTTTTCTACCCTAAAGAGCTCTCTGGAGTAATTTCTAGAATACTAGAATTTGGCTTGGCAAACAATTGTTCTTTTTTTATCCACAAACTTTCAGAATTAGTTAGAACTTTAAAATAATAAAAATAAAAAACGCTTAACAAGAAAACTATACTAAACTTAAACTAACATTTAACAAAATTACATGAGTGAATTTGGGACATTTCAATTGTACTTGTATCTATATATGTTTTTTTTTTCTTTTATGCACTTACTGTTTCTCACGTTACTACCAGGCGTATTTCCGTGGTTCAGTACCACGCTAATCCAAAAACCGGATAAATTATCTGGTGGTGTGGGTATTATATTTTCTTGGTATTGATTCCCGCAAGAATTGCGTCCAATTAGGCCTAAGTTGCCTCCTTTAGATGTTTTTATTCACAATTTAAAATACGGCTTGTTACCTGATGCTCCACAGAAACGAATCTTGCCGCCGCCTTTTGCTAGGAATGAACGTTAGATAACTTTCAATTTCGTCCTTAATACCTTCCAATTTCCTTCCCTATTTTGGAGACCCTATTATAAATAACAAATAACACATAATACATTACTGCTAAGACACTACTGCACAGACACTAATCTTGCATCACACAACACTTACGGCAATCAAATTTTTAAACTTAAATTGTTTAAATTAAGTTTACTTTCTCCGTGGGCATCCCAATCGGTCTCTATATATATATATTTTTTTTTTTATTTCAGGTGAGCTTACTTAATATTAGAAAATTATTTTAACTGCGCTGGTCACGAACCTTCTTCGACCGATTTTTGTTTCAAAATTAACACTTGCTTGTTGCTTTATTACTTTGCTTCTGACTCTAACTTTTGTAATTCAAATTCAACAAGCTCCCATTAACGTATCTTACATACATCAAATAGATACCGGAATAACACTTTCTAAGTATAACTAACACATAATATAGAGAGCACCGCTGCAACTCGGGTCAATAGCCGACCACTTTGGCCTTGAACATTTTGTTCTCTCTTGTGTTTGCTACTGTAACTGCAGAATGCAACCATGTCCTGTGATCTTATATCTCTGACCCACCCTGCATGGATAAGATGTGGATCATAAACATTTGACATTTTATTGACGCTCATATCAACAGCAGACTGTTTACCAAGAGACCGCTATCGCAACTTATGAGCCGAAATTTCCAAATAATTCATTAAGTTACTCGCACCCTCAACAGCGCCACATCCTTTTACACGTTACTCCGTCCCGTACTTCCGGCGGTCGGACAACGACGGTCGTACAAGTTAAATCGGACAAAGGATGTGTGCCGGTTTGGGCTTTATTAGATTCCTGTGGCGAGTATACAATAGTGTGTGCTGCTCTTGTCCGTCGACTCCGGATATTTGGAACAAATTGCTATGCAAATATTTGATCCTTCGTGATCCGGATATTTGGAACAATTTGATACGCAAACAAAGACAGTCATCCTCGTATGCTAGAGGAATGTTTAAGATACAATGTGAGACGAGGAATTTTTTTAAATTTGTAAAAAGGCCTTTCCATAGCATAGCATGTATGGAATGATCAGAGTAATTAGAATGAATTTTTTGCAATTATACATTTAGTTTTCCCAATATTGGTATTATTTAGGGCAATCCAAAAGCCGATTTGGTCTTCCCAAAAACGATATTTTCAATATATTCATTAATATCCCTCGAGGTTGTATAACAAATTATATGCCATCTGCATAGATGGGAGGCACGTGGAAATGGTTTGGGAAGCGCATAAAGTAAAACATAGTTTATTGACCCATTGTGATTGTCCATAAGAGGTTAAATTTAGGCTGAAGTCTAAAGCAGAAAGAAAGGAGATTAAGAAGAGGGTGAACAAGGAAAAATTACACTCCTTTCCAGTCGCTGCCCTCTTCCTTCCTGTTGTCTATCAACCCAAATAGATATAAGGTAAGAGAATGAAATTACGCTAGATAATCTTGTGCAGGCATAGTATCAAGAATGGCCTCTACGACCTTTTGGAAAGTTAATCGCAGCGGCTGTTATCAAACATGAAAGATAGAATAATTTGCAACTTCTCACACATTTTGGTACCCCACCACCGGCCCATTCTGCTCTATTTGAAATAATATAATTCACTTCCGGATGAAACTGTATCATCTTCATTTTATGAGCAGGGGTAATCACCCAGTTCATGTTTTCCAGGCTCCTAGAGAATGCATGCATAGCCACGTACATGGACCCTCCGTCTAATATCTCTCCGTCCAGTCTCACCCACAAAGACATCAAAAGTATCCACAGTTGCCTCCATGTAGTTCTCCTGGTATAGAACATGTTTGGACGGACGCACACTATACACGGAGATCTATTGATCTATTGTGGTTGCTAAAGGCAAGAAGATGCGTGGAAGAGAATATAAGAATAAAAGATAGAGAAAACTAGGCAAAAGAAGTGAAAATGTACAGCGACGACCCAATTGAGTACCGTAAGAAAGATGAACTATTTCCCTTGAAAATAGGAACTATTTAGTGGCACCAAACAGCCAAGGAAGACTATGCCCTTCCTACGCCAAATTAGGAACACGACCTGAAATATAATTCTGTGTATCTCTGCCTCCTTCGCGATGTCGTACGGCATGTACACAGAAGATGTTAAATAGTCTCAGTCTCCTTATCTTTCAATATGTGATAATTCTCTGGTGAAGATCATTCCTACTTTCTGGTCAAGTAATATAATGTAATGTTTTATTGACCTATGAGAATTTCATATTCATATTCATTTATATTTATTAATCAATCAACGCCCATTTATGGACTACATATTGATAGAATAGTAATTTATGAGTTATATAGCCATGAACAAAAATAGAAAAAAAATATATATATAATCGCTAAAAGCCCCTAACACACATTTTCCCAAAAATATTTGATCGTACAAAAACAGAAAAAATAAATAAATAGGGTAGTGGCGATTATCAGTGAACATTATATATATTAGTACTGACAATTATTATGAAACATTAGAATAGTAACACATCAGATTCTGCTTGAATTGGTTGGGGGAGGCTGCGAAATTTTTTAAAGTAGCCGGCAATTTGTTCCATAATCTTGCAACACGAACCATAAAAGATCTTTCAAAAACGCTGCTAGAATAACGTTCTATGAGGACTTGAGAGTTTCTATTCGAAGAGAGAAATCGGTAGCAGCATGCAAAGATATGCCGGTTGGTTGAACTTAATAATGCAAAAGAATAAATACAAGCATCTCAGTTTCAAAAAGCATAGAAAGGAACATCCAAGAAAGTACTTTTCATAGGTTTGGTAATCTCGGGCACAATGGGAACCATATATATATCTTAGGATCCTTTGGAAACATGTGTTAAGACAATGCAGTTGAGATCTGTCTGCACTGAGATAAATTTCTGCGCCATACATGATATGTGGTAATAAAACAGCATGTGCCAAAGTATATTTTATGTTAACCGGTAAAATAACATTAAGATTGTAAAGTTTTCTCAAAGCAAAATTTATTTTTGAACATGTTCGAGAAATGTGCTTGCTGAATTTTACTTTATGATCAATTTCAAAACCAAGATAACAGGGCGAAGGAGTAGAACTGACAAAAGTATTTTGCACAATAATGTTACGATCAATAACAGTTTGTTCACGTCCAGGTTGGAAAATTGAATATTTTGTTTTGGCAATGTTAATAGTTATATTATTTCTCGAGGCCCAAAGACAAATTCGGCCTATATCGCTGTCAAGTCTTGAGATAGAATCGTTAACGGAACATGTATTACTACTAGACATGTACATTTGGATATAATCTGCATAAATACTGAGATACGAATTCAAAACACATAAGTTAATATCATCTAAATACATCATAAACAGGATAGGACCTAGTATTGATCCTTGAGGTACACCAGATGAAATACTACGCAGATTAGACCTATTTTCATGTTTAACAATATATTGGAAACGATCAGACAAAAAGGAAGAAATCAGTTTACACGAATAATAAGAAAAATTGAATTGCGTGTATAGTTTTTCACAGAAAATGGAATGATCTATGGAATCAAATGCCTTATTGAGATCTAAAACAGCCAGCACTCCAGCCCGCTTATTGTCTAGTGATCGTCTTATGCTATCGGTGAGGCCGATTATAAGGGAAGTTGTGCTATAATACCGGCGGAATCGCGACTGACAAGGATGTAATAACATACATATATCTTTCAAGATGTTCATATATCTGATCCTTTAACAAAATTTCCAGGATTTTAGAAAGAGCTGGCAATATGGATATAGGCCGATTACACAGTACAACAGCCGATCTGGGGGGTGAGAAATTCCAAGTCAGGGTGATGGTACTAGGTCAGTATAGTAAAATCCTCAAAGGGTTTCGCGCTCGTATGTGTCAGGTTTTTTTATGACCTTTTACATTTTTTCCTTATCTTGATGTTTTTTCGCTTAGTTGTAAAACTTTGGCAAAAACGTAGTTTGACATAATTCGAGAACGACTAGTTCGATTTTGCTGAAACAAATTGAGAAAAATTAAGAATTACATTTCTTTTAATCCATTCATATACTGTTTCTCTACCAAATCAACATTTTTGCAATTATAAATAAATTTATGAAGAAAATTTTGTCAAAAAAAATTTTTTTTTTTTTTTAATCATATAAATCCCAAACGGAAAAAAGAAATCGATTAACGCGTTCTGCTTTTATTTACAATTAAGTGAAGGTATCCCATTTTGACAAGAATACTGATATTTGTTTTTATTCAAAAAAGTGTCATTTATCGCGTTTTTTTTATAAATTTTCCCCAATAACTCCAGACTTCTGGCCATAAACTACTAAAAAAATAAAGTAAACATTTTTATAATTTTTTATTTATATTTTATTTATTTATTTTTATTTATTTTAATAAATATTGCCTAGAATTTTTCGATGGTGGTTGTTCGGGACTATTGGCATCGCATTCATCGCTGTCATCAGTTTCTGAACCACACATAATGTCAATGTGTGACTCCACTGCTGGCCCTTCTGCACCTCCTGAAAATTCTTTATCATCAGGATCATCCTTGTCTTGCCACACAAGCTTACTCCACCAGCAAATTTCCGCAATTATTGCACTCGGCGACTTTTTGCCTCTATATCTGTAAGTTTTTGTTTTATTAAAATGAGTTTGAAAAAATAAAAAATCAGTATTACCTCATTTCAAATGGCATAGCAACTTGATGATAGCGTTCGCCTTGTTCATCAGATTCGGTAGCCAATTGTTTGCTGAAGTTGTCCAGATGATGATGTAAATAATGGATTTTCAATTTCCGAGAACGATCTTAACATCCTTGCGACAGAAACATCGTAGTTGGTAGAACGATGCTTTCCCAACAAGCCTTCTATTACTTCTTTGATTGCCTGCCATGCATCCAATTCAGCGTCAATCAAAATATTGTTGAATGCGTCACTTTTAATCAGCTTTCGTATATCTGGACCATTTAGTACGCCTGATTGGAAAAAATGAATTTGTAAAGATGGAAAATCGTGGGAAATGAATGTGATATTCTTTAATTTTACTTTCGCTGAGTCTTGGGTAAATTAGTTTCAAACACAAGAAAACTTCATCTCTTTTGGCGATAGTTTTGATGAAATTCTTAACAATTCCAAGTTTAATATGCAGTGGAGGCAGCAATATCTTCTCCTTCGGTACTAGAGGCTCACGAATAATATTGGCCATTTGTAACCTGCTGTGCTCTCTGAGTTTCCATCCGTGGCATGCATATTGGTCACCGGAAAATCGTGTGTCCCAATCGCACAAAAAGCACATATATTTTATATAGCCGCTTTGAAGACCGCAAAGCATAGCTACAACTTTTAAATCGCAGCATATGCGCCACCTATGTTTGGCGTAGTTAACCATTTTCAAAATATTTTCTTTCGTTTCTGTACTATAGGCGATTGGAACTGAAGGTTTTTTATTGGTCTTATGCAGTAAAACTGCCTTCAAGCTGAATTTTGAACTGTCAATAAATAATCTCCAGTCATCTGCTTCATATTTTATTTCTATTGCGTCCATCAATTTTCCTACATCCGGGCAATATGCAGAAGTTTTTCCATCATTCACAAGGAATAAACTTTTGAGTGTTGCCTGACGACTTCGATAAGCTGTGACTTTCACACCGGGTGCCAACAAATTGTTTGATTTCAAAAACAAAGCCAGCTATTCCGATTTATGCTGTGTTAATTCCAATTTGGCAACAATTGAGTCAAGCTTAATTTGATTTATTAAAATTGGCTCATGGGATACTGATGGCTCATATGGGGGATCATCACGTAAATCATATGTCGGAGCAGTCATAGAAGATAAAATATCTGTGCTAGAAGCTTTTGGCACAGGAATTTCTCACCTCCCAGACAAAAACCTCAAAAATGTTCCACAGTGTTATCAGCGCAATTCAGGCCAGACGTGTCTTTTTCCCTTACAGGTATCACCATTTCTATCTTCCACACCGATGTTATGATTGTATTAATTAAATGGAGAATATGACTACAAATAGATGATAAAATTAACTTCATAAATTTGATAGGTATTGCATCAGTCAAAACAGCGTTTGACTCGATTTTGTATATTGAATTGTAAATTTCGAATTCATTAACAGTTCTGAAGTTTAAACTATTTTCCCTTTGTTCTAAGTGTTGAATCTGAGATTGAGATGTTATATTAGAGGACACAGATGTAAAATACGTATTTAGATGGTCAAGATTAATATCACAGATTTCATTATCACAATTATTACCTCCTGTTGCCTTAGCGCGGCGCCAAAAGTCAGAAGTATTGTTTAAGTCGCTAAACATTCGAATCCCGTTAGCTCGTTTGATCCGCCTTATTGTTTTGCGGGAAATTGCACAATATTTCTTATAAACTAACCTATTCCTATCAGTCATATTTTCCAAATATGCCTTAAGGGCAAGTTCTTTGTTTCTTCTAATCCTTTCTACGTCAGGTTGGGGTAACCATTTAACATTATTACGGTAAATAATTATAGTTTTTTCAGGTACGTGGAGATTGTATAGAGACTGTAAAATTTGGTTGAAATAAGAAATCTGCGTATCGGAGTCGTTTGTATTGTACATAGACGAAAAGTCGGTATCATTAATATCACAGTTGAGATTATCACAGTTTATTGCACTATAATCACGGTATTTCAAAACTTAGTTGGAATATATATTGCACAAACATAAAAGCATGGTATGAATTAAGGGTGGTCTGCGAAATTGCAGATTTCTCACTAACTAATGTATAGTCTATCAATGAAAAGGAACTATGCTGTACATCAAAATGAGAGGGAATATTATTATGGAGGACTGCTAAATTACGTCTTGTTATCATATTGCTAAAGAATATATAGTTTTGCCTATGTTAAAATTATAGTCTCCTACAATAACTACGTTGTTAAATCTCGAAGATATGTCAGCAATGTGAGGTTCCAAAACATCTATGTTACCTCTGGGCAAATACACAACACCTACGACTAAACTAGATATGGATGAACTACACGAACAAATAAGGCTTCACAAGCATTAGGATCGGCGACCTTGTGCAAGACTCTTGCTTTATAACTATTTGCAATATATAGAGCGACCCCTCCGCCACGAATGTTGTCGCGGTAATTTCTATATATTTTGTATCCTGGGATGCTAATAGTTTTGTTTGACACATACGACTTGTACCACGTTTCGACAACACCAACAATATCAAGTGGTCTATTACGGAGAAGACGCTTTACTTCGTCAAATTTCGAAGAATCGTTGCTAGGATTTAACGACTGCGCATTAAAAAAAACCAATATTAAGATTGTCATTGCCAGAACAGAACTTTTTGACATGAGAATCGTCACCAATATTGCTGCCCAAGTTCATAAAGTGTTAGAAAAATGTGTGTTATGGACGAATGCATTAAAAATTGTGAATAACAAATTACGATATTAAACATTACATATAAATAATAAAATCTGACTAACAAGATTGCAAGAGAAAATAAAAAAAGCAAAAGAAATCAAAAGTAAATACTCCGAAGAAAGCCAAGCCACTTTATCGAATGCAGTATGTAGGATAAAATAGTTTGATCTCTCACCCAACCACCCTTCCACGTATATGCGAATATAAATTTACTGCGGTGTTCCAAATCTAGGGGTCGCAAAATCCAATTGTGGAGCACTAGGATTACTCCTGGGACCTGGCTGCCTTCGAATTGGAAAAGTTTCGCCATCAGTGGTTCTGGAAATTAGTTCTTCCAAAGAGAGGAATTTTCTGTTTCCGTTATTAAAAGTTATGCTTGCAGCCGGTACGTAAGACACTATCCTGAAGCTTTTAATGGACTTATCTTTCAGCAGACGACGACAAATACCTTTTACCTTGACTGCCGCAGGTGGGAGATTGTCGTTCAGGTACACCCTTGATTCTATGTCAGTCGCAATTACTTGATTCAGCCTTAGATTTCTTTACCGCATCTCGTTGATATATGGAGGAGAATTTGACAAGAAGAGTCTTTCTGAATTTGCCCAGCCACAAAGTAGAGCTTATATCAGACCTAGCGACGTTTATTCCCAATGCTTGTGGAATTTTTAAAGCAATGTCACTAGGTTCTATATTACTTGACAGACCACTAACCAGAATGTCGCATCGACAAAGCTGATGTCTTATTCTATTCGTCTACTTTGGAGTGAAACTCTGCACACTTTTTCTTTTGAGTTTCAACTATCTCATTTAGTTTGGATAGGCATCCTTCTACCTCTCTTTGACAGTCGCTGACAATGAATCCATGAAATCACCCACTTTTACCGTCAATACATTTATGGCTTCCCACATTTTGTCGGTGCTGTCCACTTTTTGGCTCAATGACGAACATTATTCACATTTCAGACACGAATCTTACATAATTCTTACACAAACCAGTCAACACCTTCGTCCGAGGTTTATTTGCCGTCCTCTGCCTCCAGCATTGTTTCGAACCGAAAAGTAGCAGATATTGGGTGGCCTCTTCCACTATATCGTTATACGACTGTCAACAGTAAGTTCACCTTTAATAATGGATCCTACGGTCTTCTGAATAATTAATACTGAAGCATTTAAAATACTGCCATTTGTCATTTAACTAATAGAGTGCACATTCAAACTGTATTCGTTATATAAACCATAGGGAGGGAGAGACCATCTCCCAGTTCTGTCCTACCAGGAAAGCAGTCATCCTGGCAAAGGCGTTGAGGGACGATAAAAACAACAGTTCTTTGTATCTTGGCAGGTATTTCCAAGAGCTTCCCAGCAAACAACGCAATCATAGATAATAATTGATATATAACCATCTAGCGATTCTTAGGCTCAGTTTCAAGGCCACACCTATTGAATTGCAACAAGCATACAAATCATTCAAATTCCTTCTTTCCTCAATGTTCCTGGTCCAGCACAACTTCTTATCCAGAGTCACTCAAAGGCTATTTAAACCTAGGGGATTTTCAGCTCCACACTATCTAACCACTGCACAGCTGCCCCACATCAGTAGGGGCAATAGCGTTCAATAGCGCCCAATTTCCGACTAGTAGCAGCTTATTTACGCTGCTTTCTTCGCCTTATAATCTCGTTTTTGGAGTTGAAAACTGGATATAAGAGTCTCAGTACATGAAAGCTCCGACCCAAGTTTCCTAAAAGAGCCTCTTTTCACATACACTATAAAAAGACTGAGCAGTGATCAGAGAAGGAACAATCTTCCGAAACTTTTTTTAGAGCTGTGGTATCCTTATTCGTCAAGCTGATGCCAATAACTACATCCCTGGTCCTATTCGGACAATTCCATTAAAGTTCGAGTTCCTCAAACACAGTATCTTGATGCCTGCGATCCGACATTCTTGGACCAGAGCTACTTTTTGACTCGTGCGCCAGTCTCAACCTCCGTGGCGTTCCACAGTCCCACATCCGTCTTGAGCAAGCAACAATAATTCCGCTTTACGACCAACCGGATGGTGAAAATCCCGGTCACAAAAAATTTAGTTCGGGAGATTTCATCCAAATCGTTGTGTTGAATGAGTGTTTTTATTTCCCAAACAAGTCAATGGTCAGTTCCGCCGACACAACGTTTGGTGGCAACCAACCATCGTAAGCAATGACAGTAAGACCTGCAGTGTAGCATCACGCCAATGTTCACCCGTACCATCGACAGTATTTTTAAGAAACTCCACTTTCCACTAGGTCCAAATTGACGGTAGTGGTTTCTCCATCAGAACCAACTTTTGGAAAAGGGGGTTGGATTCGTGGCTGCATTTTTTCTTCAGTCTCTCTTGAGAACGAACCAATTGCTCCACTTATATTAACTTTATACGAAATTTCGTTCGCTACACCCGAGAATGAGAGCCAAACATCTTGAAGGGTGAGGGATTTTTTGCTCCAATTTGTGTAGGTTTACGTGAGACTGACCTGAATTGCAAAATTGTTACCTCCGATGGAGGATAGCACATACATGTATACTACAAACGTGACATTTGAATTTAACGACAGATGTAATTTATGTAGACAATAAAAATGCGGTTCACTTGCATCCCTTGAATGAAATATGAAGATCTTCCCACATTTAGTGAAGTTCTATTTTTAGACTTCTATTTTTAGACACACTCAACGGGACGGACAGTGCATTCACTAAACTTCCGGATTACTAGAAATGCTCGTCACACACATCGAGGTGACCGCCGCTTAAAGATTGGTATTACAATTAACATTACCATAGCTGTTAACGTTTGTGGTCTTGACGCGATGCTTGAATCCAATAAAATAACCACCAAACATTTACAAATTATAGTCAAGTTGGCACGCCTTAATGCTCTAAGAGCAAGGAGAAACTACCTAAGTGGAGTTATTGTTGTCTTATTTAGAATCGCACTTACGTCATAAGCTATTGCAGTTTTTCAAAATAGAGATTTTTTAGAAATCACGTAATATCTCAAACAAACAATACATGCATAAAACAAACGTACATACGCCTCTAGAATGGCGGAAAGGACATCAACTGGACTTCATAGTGGTATAAAAACATGAATCATTTCTAACATAAATAAATCTGTTTTATTTCAAATAATTCTAAAGAATTTGTACTTGCAACAGGAGTGAAAGTCAAAGAGATAAAAAGTTTTCTAGATGTAAGAACTTGCAAGCAAGAAAAATCATCGTTGCAGAATATATGATAGAAAATCGTAAGATTTTCGTTAAAAATTGTATTGCTGTATGCGAAAGTATGAATTTAGAATGATAAATATTAGCGAGTTAATAATGGAAGAAGCAACTAATTGACCTCTTACTATATTTTTATTGAATACTAGCTGATCCGGCAAACGTTGTTTTGCCTTCAAAATGTTAATGTAGTAAAAAAAAAAATTAATTGCAAAAATCTCATCTCCAACGCCATCTATCACTTCAAATAAAACCTTTTAAACCTTCCGGAATACTCTACCAATAATTTAAGACCAAAATGAGCCAAATCGGTCCAACCGTTCTCGAGCTTTAGCGAGACTAACGCACAGCAATTGATTTATATATATATATATATATGTACATGCAAACGTTCACAATTTTTTTTCTCTCCCTGAGAGGATAATCGTTATTAATAAAAATTTCTATATATTAGGAAAATAAGTAAACAGTCCTAATATCAAGGTTTGTTGCATTTAATCTATATAATCGAGATCGTGGTGGTCTTCAACTGTTTGAAAAATACATTATATCAGCATAAATGCATGTGAAGAAAAACGTCTAAAATTTAATAGATCAGATCTCTAATTACATCATCCAAAAGATCGAATATGTGGATTTTTGAATGTTATACAGGATATCTCAGATTGTATATGGGATATTGCATAGAAAGATACATTTTATAAAATATGTTGCGAATGCAAAAATAGTACTGCGGTCGCATTTTTTTTTTTCATTTTCCATAACGCTAGAAAATTCACAATATTCTGCAAAAGGTTTTTGAGATTATTTGCTACGTTAAGAGTATTTTGGATGCATTATATGGTAAGTTCATATCATATAAAGAAAACTTATTTGATATACTGCCCATATTACCCATAAAATTGAAATTATTTTGTAACCAGCAAATATCCTCCTCATAACATTTCAAGTGTAATAAAAATCGTAAGGAAAATTGCGCATTGACAAAATTTTAGGTCGGTCGAGCATCCGAATTCTAAATTATAGACGAAAAAGTGATTACAAATCCTATTCTATTTCAAAAGTTATGATAAAGAATATTTTAGGGTTTAATGACATTTTTTGGGTGAGCCAATTTATGCCAATATCGCAAGTTGTATTAAGCGACAAAAAATGTTGTAAAATGTTTCACCAATGCGTCACTTCGAAATTGAATATGGAAAAGTTATTTAAGTTAATTAATTTTTATGGGAGATAGAAGAGCATGAAGATTTTGCTTCCATTAAAATCTATATCTATATATAACGACGGTAGGAGGTCCAAGCCCCTTCAAGTAGTCTGAATGACGAACAAGAGTGAAGTCGGAACGCTATTAAATGAAATTATTAGGACGCTACACAAAACCGCTTTATTAGATATTAAGGGCTTGATGAAGATGACCATACGTTGACGCATAACCTTTCATCCAAATATACGTCTATATACATACTTGTAAGCCTTGCGGAGAATGATTGAGCTTTCTTTCAATCGATTGGATTTTGTTGCAATTTTACTATATCCGATAATTTGCCTTCCCAGTTCTTTTTACAACTTTTTCCTTTATAGCGAATTTTTATAAATTTTTTCTCTAATAATATTTTTACTATAACTACCTTTTGACATCTATTTGTTTTATTTATTTTATTTTCTATTTACTCTAATACCCCATTCAAAAGATGACTGTTAACTAAGATTTTTAGTGCTACTTCGCTGAAACTTCTCCAGCTAATTTCACCGTTTACTTGCATATATGTATGTTAACGTAAATAAATCTTAATCGCACTTTTCACCCCTCTCTGATGTCAACGCTCCTTACAAAACAAATTCTATGGGCTTATTGTATAAGGACGTTGATCGAACATTATAACTTTCTACTCGAAAATAAACAAAAAAATGTTTCTTCTGGAAAATACAATGTGGCATATATTCCTTACCATCAGTTGGTGTTAACTCATTACGAGTCGGTTGTATATTTGCATTTCTAATGCACCTTTTTATAAATCATGTATTATCTCCAAATAACGCTAATTTTATAAGGTGAACACAGCATTATAAGTTATCTTTGAGTTTTATCTTTCCGGGCGAATTTAGACTAATATCTGCCGTTCACATATACACAGTTTGGCCAACAAATTCCATTTTATTTTAGTAGCAGTTTGTTTCCGCCTCAAATAATTGATTTCGATTCAATGAATGAGATACGAGTATGGAACATCTATACATATCGGTGCATTTCTCTTGGAATCATAAATGCTCTCTATATCTGCGAGCCATATGATAAACAAATAATAGTTTATTCTATATAATTTAATCGGGGGAAAAATATTTTTACGTCGATAATATATTTTATTTCACAATTTCATGTTGGAAGAAAAATTTTCTCGCAAAAAAAAAACAACAAAAAGACTATCCCGTGCAAAAATTAGCTTCAAATTTCTCGACCATTTTTTCCACTTCGAAAGGCACCAGCATTACAGTCGAAAAAAATATGTTTTAACACCATAATGTATGTGTTCGGTAATATATTTGTAAATTTGTGACTTTTTGCATTACAATTTTGTTTTTGAAATAATGTATTAAACAATCTTGTGGAATGACAGGTACAATCAGCCGTTTATATCAGCTGCCTATATCATCGTCATCAATAATCATCTATTTAGAAATTTTCTTTCCGAAAAAAAATAGTACGAACTTTTTACAACGCCGATTTGTAGCAACTAATTTACACTGGTATTTCATAAGATTTTTTAAACTTTTTAATATTTTATTTTAATAATGAGATTTTAATATTAAAGAGTACCATTTTATAAATATGTGGTCGATCACATTATAATATAAAAGCATTTGTTCTTCCGCCTTCACTGTTGGAAATAAACAGAAAAGTTTGGATTTTTTCCCCGTGAAAATTACAGATTATTACCTTATTTTTGTACGATGAGGATATGCTTATCAGAATCATGTTTTAAAAAAAGTATATTTTCAAACGAATCGATGAGACCGATTTTTCAAAACTGTTTTTTTCGTATTTTCTGAACTGACCGATTTTAGATTACTCCAGTCTAAACATGCCTTTAAATAAAATGTGAACTCTCGAAATATGTATTGGTTACCACTCATTGTGTCAGTTCTGCCTGAAACATGCATTGACAACTGTGGCAAGACTGTAGTCTATCGACTGAAGTAACCGCTTTTAGCATTTGGTAATCGGTATCTTCCAAAAAAAGTCTGATTTTCTCAAACGTTGTAGAGCGAAAATAATTTCTTTTTCTATAGATTTTTCAATAATTAGCGGAATAACTATCCACCAAGTGTAACTACAACAGCAAAATCAGATGGAGATTACTGCGAGTATTGCAAAAGAGATAGTTCAGCAAAAGTAAGATCTATAGAAAAGGGCTGAGAAATTATTGCTGGTGCATTTAACTTTTGCAGTAAAGTGAGCACGGCCGACACTTGGCACACGCTGTTCATCGGTTTCTTCATATCCACAGCTACATAGTGTGGAGAGGTGGTCAGCGACCAACGAGAACTGTTGTAGAATTGCATGTCTTGCTTACTTTTGAATTGTGTGATTTGAGCGCCGCAAAGTATCCTAATTCGCAATGTCGTATCCACCACGCCCACCTATGGCGCCCTACATGAATCCCTCCATTCCTCCGCCACATGTAAGTATCTCAATCAGTAAACCGACTGCAGAGCCATTTAATTATTGCTTCCTCGCACAGATGATGGGACATCCGCCGGCGCCTTCGAGAGGTTATAGGAATTCGGCGACTATTAGTTCGCAGCCTACAGTTTATCAAAGACCACCGGATCCGGTCCCACAGTTTCAAGGACCAATCATTACAGTATTTGTTGGTAAATATGGGGCGAATATGCTGTAGCACTTCACTGTACTGACACGATTCGATTTTGTAGGCAACATCAGTGAACGTGTTCCGGAAATGTTGATCAAACGAATACTATCCACATGTGGACCCGTTGTCAATTGGAAACGAGTCTCCACGTTTGGTTTCTGTGAATACGAGTGAGTTCTTAGGCTCCATTACAGCAATAATATGTATTTACTAATATTTTCCGTTTCTAGTGGGCCCACAGCCGGCATGCGAGCCGTTCGTTTACTTAGCGAAATCGAGGTTGATGGCAAGACGCTTGTAGCGAAAGTTGACGCTAAGAATAAACTCTTGTTGGATAATTTTAAAGAAGAGGAACGTAAGAACGGGGCCATGGATGACAGAGACGAGAAACACAATGACGAGGATGCCCTCAACCTTATGCGACAGATCATCGAGGAACACAGGCAGGAAATTGAGGAATTCGATCCGAATGCCAGAAGTGACATGTACGGCAGCCGAGGTGGTAAAATGAAGTCTGGGAGAGCGGACGAAGTGAAAGTGCCCAAGGCGCTGAACGAGGCTAATTTGGAAGAAGATAAGAGGAATCTTATTAGTAGTGAAATAGGCAAATTTCGCAAAAGGGCCGAAGCGGACGAACACAGAAAAGAAAAGGAGAAAGAGCGCGAGAAGGAAAAGGAGAAGGAACGCGACAAGGAAAGGGAGAGGGAACGAGATCGAGAGAGGGAAAGAGAACGTGATCGAGAGCGAGAGCGTGACCGTGAAGAGAAAGAAAAACGTCCAGCTAACAGCGACAGTGAACAAGACTGGGATGTCGATGAAAAGGCAAACGGTGCTGTTAAAACTGCGAAAGCCGCATCGCCCATTCGGATAAAGGAAGAACCAGGGGTAGTGAAGGAATCGCGGCGAAAACGGACTCGATCACGTTCGAAGGATCGAGAGCGTGATCGTGAATACCGTGAGCGCGAGAGAGAACGTGAAAGAGAACGCGAAAGAGAGCTGAGAGAAAAAGAAAGAGAACGAGAGAGAGAACGCGAAAAAGAGCGCGAAAGGGAACGTGAAAGAGAAAGAGAACAAAGGGAGAGGGAACGAGAACGTGAACGAGAGAGAGAACGCGAAAGGGACAGAGAACGAGAACGGTAAATATGAAAATAAATCTAGAAACATTTAACACTGTAAATATCACAAATACGAAAATTAATGTGTCATCTGAGGACAGATGCAGGAAAGAAACATTGAAACAGTTCCTATATCGCTACGAAGCTAGTTGTTTTACAATCTTCTCAATGTTAAGAGTGCTCTTGACTTAGATGCCATTGTATTGAAGCAATGATATAGCCAAGGTTAGGTAATTCCAAAATTTCTCACCGTGTTTTCAAACAAACCCCCTCCGATTTTATTTATATTTGCGTTTCAGATGACGTCTCTCCTAAACGGTTTGCGCTATTAGCATAAGTAAGGCTTACCGAAGCTAGATTCCCTTTCAAGAAGTTTAGTCACAACGGCATGCCTTTAAGGATAAAAATAAGACCATTTTTAAATATTAAAAAAAAGTTAATTTCGTTCTCTCGTGATAACACCTGGAAGTATACTTTTAACTACATTCCGGAGGGGGATAGATGATAATTGCACTTGTTTCCACAACATGTTTAAATACTTTTGATACGATATGGTAAGAAATACGCTTGTGTTAGTTTGTCAAAACAGATTTTTGGAATTTAGTAAACATATCTCAAATGACATGTGATACCGCTTAACCAGAGAAATTTTATTCGTCTCTTGCGTATAATTTTCTTCTTCGTGAAAGGTGTTTGTTAATCGAAGGAAACCTTGCTACACTATGGACGAAAATATGTTTGTGTACTTGTGATTATTAGAAAAAAAAAAACTTTCATTGGTTGTGATCCAACACAAATTTGGAACTTCTTACCTGTAGTACTTTCTTTATTAAACTATAACAATCAAATGTCCCGTTATTCTTTACATCCTCACTCGACGGAATGGAGTGGAATGTTTTGTTAAATTTGAAAAAAAAATCGATCGGATAACCGCCCTCTTTTTGATAACTCCCATACAAATTGTATGATTTAACTCATATATTCCTAGATTCAAATCTTTTATCCGTAATTTTCCGCGCATAAGACATTTAGTCAAATTAGTCCTACGCATTGTAATGCCTCTTAGGGCACAATGTATTTAAATTATACATTAGAAAATATAGAAGAGAATGGCATATAGTCTCTGATCTGAGGACTTCAGAAAAATGTGAATGTGCTTTTATTATGCCCCTTCTAGCACTTCTCAAACTCTTGGCCCAACGTAAGAGGACTTTGGACATCTCACTGGAATTTCTTTTCTGGGTTTCCCTTTCAATGAAATCGAGTGAGTTTCGAGCTATGGGAAAGTAATATCTGAATAAAATTTCGGCCGGCAAATATTAAGATTAAAAAAAGAAAAGCGGTTAAGATTTCCAGGGAATTTTGTGATTTTTCCAACATTTATGCACGATTTTATTTTTTGCATGTGCCGTCCACAATTTAAATTAAACTTCAACGACACTTCGATGAGAGCATATATAAAACGTAAATAAGCTGCAATGTGACTAATATAATTGTATAATTTTTGATGCATATCTCTTTAATCTCTCTTGAACAAAAATTATGATCGTTAAAGTTGTCATTCACATTTAGTTTTCAGTGCAAGGTGATCCCTATGCGAATTGAGTTTGTTTTATTAAGTATTCTTGATGATTTATATCCTATAATAATAATAATTGACATCACATGTGTTGGCCATGTTCAAAATACGTAAGATTTTTCCAGTGGCATTTAAGACGCTAACTGAAAATTTGTGAAATTCGCATCAAATAAACATCGCCAGTCGATATAGTTATTTACAAGTCGAACGTTGGCTCATTAAGAACCCTTTTGAGATTTTTCGCACAAGAGCACGCTCATGCTGCTAAATTAACTAAGTCGTAATAATATAAAAATACGGGAAGTGATTAGATTAATTTTTGCAAATATATAATCTGAAAATTTTAATTGTTGAAAAAACAACTGTTTAAATTTTCTTCACATAGGGTGGCTGAAGAATGTTGCTACATTATGAAAGGCGAATAACTTTTTCTCATTTCATATAAATCATTTTTTTTCTTCATTTGTGTTTTTAATACCTTTTAGAAATCATTGAGCTTAAGCGACCTCAATGTATCTGGGAGTTTTTATGTTTAACTCATAAACTGTATAGGTTTTATAACATGATTTTTTGTACAAAATTCAAATGCTTATCTATTCTACTGTAAAGATATTTATTAGTTATGAAAATCCTCTACCGATTTGCGCAGGGAACGCGAAGAAAAAGTGGTCAAAAACGTTAGAGATTTGCAACGGGAAAAAGAAATAGAAGATGAAATGCGCGAACGTAAGAAGACCGAAAAGAAGGCACGAGAGAAAGAGGAAGCGTACCAAGAGCGTTTAATGAATTGGGAACAGAGAGAAAAACGTAAAGCTAAGGACTACGAAAAGGTTTGTTACCTTGTTCCCTGGAATTTACGGAAATGCGAAGACTAATGCACTATTCTGTCACCCTTAGGTACGTCTGAAGGAGAAGGTCAAACATGACGAGCGAGAAAAGGAGGCCAAACGCATTAAAGAGTTCCTCGAAGATTATGACGACGAAAGAGATGATTTGAAATATTATAAGTATGTAACTAAGAACAACATGAAAAAAATTGAAAGTAAAATAGAAAAAACAACTGTGAATTTTCAGAGGACGAGAACTTCAACGACGTCTAGCTGAACGTGTTCGAGAGGCCGACTTAGACGCCAAAGATCGCAATAAAGAACAGGAAGAGTTGGATGAATTGAAGAACAAAATATTTAGTGGTGAATACGAAAATCCCACACAAGAATATGAAAGGGCCAAAAAGGAACATGAGAAACTTTACAAGCCACAAATCCTGATAGACGTTAACCTGGAGAATATGCAACGAAAGGAACGAGAAGTTGAACGCACACGGGAAAAGCATAACAATACTTATGATAAACGTCTTAACTCACATGATACCTACAATCGGAGCGACGATGGAGGTGGCGGAGTTCCAGTCGATAGCGGCGGCGCTACAAATCGTTTGGCTAGACCCCTTTCAAAGGCGAGGTCCATTGATTCCCTGTCCCACGACGATGTTTCCGGCCACGACGCAATGTCAAGTGCAAGCAGCCATTACAGCCGCCAAGGCTCCGAGTCACGAGACTTCACGCATGCAGCCGATATAGAATCAATGTCACCTGCTACTCCTCAAGGCTTTACACATGCACAAACTAATGATTCCGTATCCACGCCACCCACATTGCCCACTGTGGGCATCAGTTTAAATTTGGGGGCTAATGCCAAGAAAAAGAAAATTGAATCTACTGCTGGTGTTTTTAATACCGATGACGACAATGACGATGTCTCGAACACGAAAAAGAGAAAATTGGTACCTTTAGGTAAAATCAATATACAAAATCCACTTAAAATTCCCATTTTTTTAGCTACAGTTGCTATTATTACAGACTATGATGACAATCAGGCAAAGCAGCAGGGCTCCCATGGTTCAGTCGCGCATGTGAATGATCGACATGACAGCCTTGGCGGTGGATCATCGTCAGCGGCGGGCATTGTCAAAGCAGGGAACTCATCGTCGCAGAGAAAACATGGTAAGAATGATAGTTCTGCTGCAGCTGTTGGTAATACAGATGCTGCAAATAGCAAAAAGGATGATAGTAGTGGTACGAAGGTACACGATGAAAAACGACGCCACATAAAAAGCATTATTGACAGGATACCCACCCAAAAGGAGGATCTATTCAACTACAAACTCGACCGAAATGAGATCGATAACAATCTCATGGAGCGCAAAATACGCCCTTGGATAAACAAGAAGATCATCGAGTACATCGGCGAGCCCGAACCAACGTTGGTTGACTTCATCTGCTCTAAAGTTTTAGCCGGTAGTTCACCCCAGAGTATTTTAGACGACGTTCAAATGGTAAATACAACACTTTACTCTTTGTGCATTTCACTTTCCTCAACCACAAAATGCGCAATGCAATTACTTTCAGGTACTTGACGAAGAGGCCGAGGTGTTTGTGGTGAAAATGTGGAGACTTCTCATCTACGAAGTGGACGCTAAAAAGATTGGCCTAGGTAAATAATTTCTTATTTTGGAAAAAAGCATTCTTTATTTTTGTGTATTAACAAATTACATACTTGCAAATATACATATAAAAACGTAATAGTAATTAATAATACATCTGAAGAAGCAAAAAGAAAAACAAACTTGGAAAAACATGGCATTATATTGATTTATTATGTATGAATTGATAACAAATGAAATTAGAAGACACAATATAGACGAGCCGGTGGTATGATTGATTACGACCATCGTATATAGCTGGGTATAACACGAAAATAATAAATCTTAAAGGATTTAAAGCGGTCTCCTAAACATGGATATGAATTCTCAGTTTTCTTTCGATTTCGTATTCGACTATGGTAAGACTCTTTGCTACTAGTACGTGAAATTGGTAAATTGTTATTTCTCAATGTTCATTGTTCATTTTATTTACAACTAAATTTACTTATTTATTCAATCAATGCCGGTTAAATATTGATAGCATTACAAAATTGCAATCCTGAATAAAAATAAATTCATTTAAAATAAATTAAACAAATAAATATCAGTGAATAAAAATAAATTCATTTAAAATAAATTAAACAAATAAATATCAGTGAACATATTTGTAGATTTATACCAAAAATTATTGTGAAACATAAGAGTAGTAACACATCAGATTCTGCTTGCAATGTTTCGGAGAGACTGTGAGAAACCTTTCACTAACTATGAGAAACTTTTCAAAAACAGCAGCATGCAAGATATGCTTGGTTGATTCAACTTGGTAGTGCAAAAGAACAAATATAAGCATCTCTGTTGCAAAAAAAAAAAATTTATGGAAACAGTCAGAAGAGAATATTTTTTGATAGGTTTGATAATCGCACATTCCATGGGATACGTATCTTCGTGTGGAAACATGTATTGCGGCAATAAAATTGAATTTTACTTGCACTGAGATAAATTTCTACACCATGCGTAAAATGGGATAATAACGTATTACGTGCCAAACTATATTTTTTTATTTTCGAGCATTACAATCTATTTCAAAACCAAGACAACAAAATGAAGATGTGCGATGAATAGCTGTATTTTGCACAACAGTTACGATTAACCATGCTTTGTACACGTCTAGGTTGGAAAATCGAAGATTTTGTTTTGGCAATGTTAATGGTTATATTATTCCTTGAAGTCGTTGAAAAGTCTTGGAATGAAATCGTTAATGGAACAAGTATTACTACACATGAACAATTTGATATTATCTTCATTAATACCAAGTTGAAAAAATAAATTCCATTGCATCCCATGAATGAGATAATGGGAGAGCCTCTCACATTCAGTGAGTGTAACGCATGCTATTTTTACTCACTCAACAGGACCTACATTGTAACGACGCGGTTACTACTAAGATGCGAATTCAAAACACACAAGGACAGGGCCCAGTATCGGACCTTGAAGAATAACATATGAAATACTACGTAAAATATGTCTATTTTCCTCTTTAGGAGGAAGGAGGAAATTAAGTTATAAGAAAAATTTAAATGCGTTTATAATTTTTGACAGAGAATAGAATGGTTCATAGATAAGATAAAAAAAAACAGCCAATACTTCTTGTATTTACATTTTACGAAAAAGGTATGTTGGGGTCTTTTGCAATTTTTTTACAAACACTAGAATTAACGTGATTGTAAAGTGTGTCAGGGGGATAAAATATAAATGGCAAAAACCATTGTTGATTGGGCATAATAATCGTAATTAGATGCATACTTGCGATGAAAACACAATAGAAAAAGAAATGGAAATGGCACTAAAGTTGTAAAAAGCATGATTTTAGAATACATTCCGAATCTTTACACGGGAATTGCCTTTCTCCAATAGGCGTATGTCATCGACAAATACAGGGCACATATTGCCGCCGTTCAGACGATGCGATGGGCTCATATGATGTCGGTACTAACCATGGATTCATATATTTTTTCGAGTATTTTTCTTCCGAAGCCTCCCACATGTGAGGCTTCCTCTCTATCATAAGCCAGGATTCCGCGCCATACATCAAGACTGGTTGGACTAGCGACTGGTGTACTTGGATTTTTGTTCTCTGAGAAGGCTTTCAAACAGCTTGTTAAGCCCACAATAAAACCTGTTTGCAAGCAATCAACATATTCATCGCCATCGTACCTTATTCTTGACGAAGTTTTCCGCTACCAAATGACAAATCCATAAAAATCCATCATTTCTTATATTTCAACATAATTTTGATAATTAAAATCTATAATTCTTCTTGGATTCAGAGTTTAATTTATACCTTTTGTGTTTCTTCAGACCTTTCAATCGGGAAAAATACATTGAGGCCAAGGTAAATCCCCTTGCGATGTGCGCGTTTTACGGAGACAGTTAAAGATATGAAACAAAGTAGAAATTCATGAAACCTTAGCACAGTATTGTCAAGATCCATCTGGTTTTCACAAGGGTCTTTGGTTGACCTCTTCTACGTCGTCCATCGAGTTTGTTAAATCAATTACCTTGATATTTTTCTTATTTACTTTTGCTGATCCCTTTCCAATGCTTCATCGGCATACGCAAGTAGCTGAGTTACAGCTTTCCGCATAATCGTCTCCGACAATATTTATCTTTACAGTCAATGTCATCTTACAAAAATGTATAAGCTTTGCAGGAATACCAAACTTAGCCATGCCCTCAATACAGTTCTTGCTGTCTTGGATTGGAGAAGGCAGATTTATGGTCGACGAAAAGATGTTTTTATTGGGTCTTCCCCCCAGAATTTGCCGTGGCGTGAACATCTAATCTGTAATTGATTTAGCAAGCCCAAAGCCTCACTGAAAATACCCAATCATATTGTCCTCGACAGAACCTTATAAACGACGAGTAAATGCCTCGAGACGAATCGTATTTAATTTAAAAGCTAGGGCATGCTGTTTATCAGCTCATAGAAATTGGTCTTAAACAGCCGTGCCGGCAGACCATCAGCACCCGTGGCTCTGTCGTTTTAAAGCCACAATATTTCTATTCAGCAACTTATAGAAGTGTCTCCCCATAATTGCTGCACACTTTGCACAACTGCGATTAGATTTCGAATGCTGTCAATACCCGTTGTTTCTGGACTTTTAATAGAGTTTTCTATATTCTGATTTATACGCCTCTTTCATAAACGTTTCTTCCGTACAAAAAGTCGATGTGCCTCTGTTCTCTTCTAATAGTACTCAGACACCATTCGACATTGTTTATCAAACCAGTAGTTGTCTGTGAGCGGTTTTTTATTTTCAGATATGGTTTTTGGGGGTGTGAGCACAAAGCAGCGTGATACGTAATATTTCTCCTTGACGGGTCTAAAACAATATTTCACACTTATGGATCCAAACCGCGTGATAAAGTATACAAGTTTCTTGCTCACAACAAATCCACATCCGAATTCATGCCTTTCTGCATGGCAACTACAATGGATCTCACGATTCTTACGTCAAGTGTACCATTGTAATTTGCATCACATTTATGAAATGCCAGTGATTTCAGCTTTATATTTAATAGGGATATCCGGCAACCGAACGCAGGCTCCTTCTATTGTTGTCAGCAATTAGGAGAGTTTACGTCTTTATTTTCCTTCGTATTTCCGGCTTATCAAGCCAACCTAGTGTTGATATCTCTTAATTACTTTAGCTTCCATCAGACGGATGTCTGATAGCATTATTAGGGAATACTTGCCCGAAGGTCGGAAGATGAGAGCTGCTTAAAAATCCTGCAGATGGGTTTCGTTACTCCCAGTGGAATAACAGTCAGACAGAAATTTGACCATTCCCCTAACCGAATAATCTATTAAAATGGGCATTATGGGAAGTTGAATACCCTAGTGTAATGTTAAGGATTCTATCAATCCAAAAGAGTCTAGGATCATTTACTAACACTATGTTAAGAATTGTATTGTTTAAGAAAGCAATATTAAAAATATTATGCAATTGATGAAGATTCAGACCACTAAATAATCTAATAACGCCCCTAGATAAATTTAGACCAATTAAGCGAAGTCAACAATATCCAATAGCCAGTCATAGCTACATGCACCCCTTATAAAAAATGTAAGATGGAGGAGCATATGAGCATATTATTAATATCCTGACAGAGTGCAGCATACCTGCATCAACGACATATTTGATGTTTAATATCAGCAACAAACACAATCTCCGAAGACATGGAACTCCTGTATCACAAGAAAAAAAACTTCAGAACATAGGACATCTTTCAACCATTTTTTAGAAAATTCTACAATATCAAAATTAAAGTGAAAACTTTCGATAACTAATTTATATAACTTCGAGTTCGAACCTCTAAAATTTGGTAAGCAATGTTGAGGGGGTTAATCAGTGGATAAGAAAAACTTTCAATATTTGTATTGCAATTATATTGAGAGAAAATCTGGGGTTTACAAAATGCAATACAACAAAATTTCACTTTGTATTCAAAAATTTCCCTCCTGAATATACAGTGCTGGACAATTCAATGGAAACTTTTTTTTAAAATTTACTTTGTTCGAAAAACAAAAACAATTTCTGAAGAAACTTAAAAATTATTTCGAAATTTTATTTTGCACATTCTGTTTGATATATTAATAAACAAAAAAAATTACATAAATATAACATTGTTCTAAAATTATAAAGAAAAGTAAAAGTATTCAATTTTGAGTTTTGGAAACTTAAATTTTACTTCAATACAAATCTTTGTCGTATTATAAATAATTAATATTTTGTTGGGTATCCTTTATTTTTGATAACTTTATCACAGCGACAATGCATTGACGCAATTAATTAATTTGTCAATTGTTTCTTTTGGCACTTTTTGCCATTCACTTAAAACTGCATCAGATAAATCTTCCTTTCTTGAGTAATTACGGCATCTTATTTTGCGATCTACAATTTCACATAGATTTTCTGTGGGATTGAGATCTGTGGATTGGGCAGGCCACTTCAAAACATGCACCTCATTGGATTGTAACCAATCAGTTACAGCCCTAGAGGTGTGTTTTGGATCATTGTCATGCTGAAATCTCTAAATTAGTGGCATATTCTCCTCCGCATATGGATACATTATGTCGTTTAAAATAAATCTGTATCCGATTCCAGTCAATATATCCTTAATGATGTGAATTGGACCCACTCATTGTCCAGAAAAACAACCCCACACCATAATATTGCCACCTCCAAACTTAACTGTCTTGTATGTATATATATACTTTGGGTCTAGTCTCTTTCCCTTTCCGCCTTACAAATAATCTTCCATCACTGCCCCTTAAATTAAATTTGGACTCGTCAGAAAAAAGGGCAGTGTTTCATTTTTCTCTAGACTAATTTATGTGGTCTTTGGCAAACTTTAAACGAGCAGCGCGGTTTTTCTATTATTAGAGATTTTTTTGCGGGGCGAAAGCAACCAAGATCAGCTTCACGGGCTCGACGACTAATTGTTCGAGAACAAATATCTAATCCGAGAATATTTTAAACCTCTCTCGATGCCATTTGCGGGTTCTTTTTAAACTCTCTTGCTATTAAATTGTCCTCTCTTGGAGTAGTTTTACGTGGTCTTCCTCCTGAATGCATAGTTTTGACAGTACCCGTTTCACGAAACTTCTTGATAATCTTTGATATGGATGATTTATTTACTGAATATTTATCACAAATAGTTTTTTGTTTAAATCCATCGTTAAAATCATTTATAATCTTTGTTTTTAAATCTTCGCTAATCTTGACTCTAGCCATTTTCACTAATTATGCATACAAAATTCTTGAGTTTAGACTATGTAACCGAAGCTGTCTAAAAAGTAATCCTAAAGATAACGGTATATTATTATGCATTTTGCTTCGTCTTCTCATCAATCAATTTTGATTTTTCGTGCGGAAGTTTAAAAGTTTCCATTATTTTGTTAAGACCTCAAAATTGAATACTTTTACTTTCCTTTATAATTTTAGAACAATGTTATATTTACGTATTTTTTTTTTTTTTTTTTTTTTAAATTTTTTAACAGAATGTACAAACTAAAATTCCGGAATAATTTTTAAGTTTCTTCAGAAATTGTTTTTGTTTTTCGACTTCTAACAAAGAAAAAGTAAATTTTAAAAAAAGTTTCCATTGAATTGTCCAACACTGTATATAGACAGTACGGGAAAATGTAGCTTCAAATGTCACGAACATTCTTTTCATCGCGAAAAATCAGCATAGAACCAAGCTCTAGGAGTTTTTAAGACTAAAAAAGTGTGAACTAAACCATGCAATATCAAATTATAGATATACACGGTGTTACTAGGATACAATAAAAAACGGCCAGGAATACCTTTGGATAACATTGAGATGATGAAAGAAGATAATATTTTAGATTAGGTAGAAATTTAAGCATGTTAGTTTTTATTTAAATCTATGTATTTCCAAAAATATATATATATATATATATATATATATATACATATATATATATATATATATATATACAAATATTACATTTAACTATCATAACTCATACAGAATTATTTTTGCAGCAGACTTTATAAAATGAAGATATTAGTTACTAAATAAATAAAATCCCATATGCGCTTCAAACGGAAATGCAATTACAAAAACAATAAATATGAAAAAATATTCAGGTCAACATCTACAAGAAGAGTCTACAGCCTCTTCCTCGTCTCCGCGTACGTCAATTCGATCTCCATTATTATACTGATCAAAATTACCAGATGACACAATCTGAAAAATATACAGGATTTTTGTTACAGTTGAGCAATTTTGGATAGTCTGCACCCACCTTTTCCACGATGTCTCTGAAAACATCAGCAACAAATTTGTCTTCCTTAGCGGATGTTTCTAAAAACAATGATCGATGTTTTCGGGCAAACTTGCGACCGTCCTCGCGACTTACTACTCGTTCATCATCGATTTTATTGCCCACAACGATTGTCGCTATGTTGGGATTATCACTATAATTCTCTAATTCCGTGAACCAAGCCTCTAATTTAACCAATGACTCTGAACTTTTGACATCATACACTAGAATGGCACCCAAAGCTTTTCGATAGAAACTCGGTGTTAGACTGCGAAATCTTTCTGCGCCAGCAGTGTCCCAAAGCGCTAATTTGTAATCAACACCATCGATATTCATTACTTTACTTTTGAAGTCCATTCCAATTGTGACATCGTGAGTTTCATCGAATTTATTCTCTACAAAACGACGTATGAGACTGAAATTGCAAGAGAAAGACACAACACATCACAGTCACTCACTCAGTAATGAAAACAACAGATCAAAATTTAAACATGTGATTTTTTTTTAACTATGGCCTACTTAATGGGGAGCAAATTTTGGTATGTTTTTGATATGTTTTGCTTGCCTATTTAATATTCATGCAGGAAACGATCAATACTAACGTATTATTAATTAATTAACCATTATAATTAAATACAAGCTTAAATACTAAAAAATTTCGTTTTCTTACGACAAAAAATAAAACATGTTAAATAATTATAAATCGCTTTTGCAATATAAGTTTGTTTTATACAGTAAATATGGCCATAACTAACTATGAATGATGGAATAATAATTAAGATTGATTCTTTGATTTATAATTGGCACCCAAAATGTAATAGTCAAGTTTCTATACTACTATTCATTTATATGTTTATAATGCAAATAATGTAGAAATTTGTAGTCAGGAGAACTGACTTATAAATCACAGTTGTAAGCTATCGAACTTATTAAATATGATGTCTAAAGACATACTTCGTAAAAGCGTCTTATTCCGGCCATTTATTTTAATTTAATTTATTTATTGAGGATTGTAATTTGCAGCCTCAAGGCCGATTTAATTAAGTTACAATATTACAACGTATCTTCTTCATAATTTAATAACAAATGCATTATACAACTTTACAATAATTTTAATACCAGAAAAATATGATTTACAATATGACGATCTACTTCACTTATTAGAATTTTTCATTATGTATGTTTTTCGTCCTAAAATACGCAATTATAACTTTAATTGGAATTTACAGTTGCTCCATAATATAACGCAAAATTTAATAACAGATTAAATGGTAAAAATTAGTAACTTCAAGTAATTGTTTTAAGATCTAATTAACTAAGTAATAGAGATACTATACAAGTAATGGCTCAAAAAAAAAAAAAAATAATAATAAGTTTAGCGATAATCATTTCCCCGTTCAGAATGAAAAAAAAAGATGGACAGCAAGCTCTCTGACGGCAATATCAAAGAAAAAAATGGGCTCAAGCGGATAATTATAGATGAGGAATATCATTGAAATACGCAAGAAGTCTCTTTTTGTAAGTATTCTGGGATGAACAAAAAATTGTGAATGAGTTTGGAAGTTTGTTAAACTGCCCGGCTACTCTTACTTGAAAAGATCTGGTCATATAATATTTTGTGTTATGAATAATCAATTGATTAGTGCGAATTGATGGAGTAGATTTAAATAATTCTGCATGAAACAGCGGTAATTGATTTTTAATAGAATTAAAAAACAAAAACAAAACGCATAACTACAAAACCACGAAAAGAACAGCCTAGAAATTGTATCACAAATGGAGACACGTGTGCAATTCGACGAAGACAGAACAGATAACGTATAGCACGATTGAAGGACAGCTGGATTTTCGTTATATTGCTTTTAACTGTACCGGCATATATTTCGATATAATAATTTATATGCGACATTATTAAACCATGTACTAGTTTTCGTTTAACATGAAACGAAATTATTAAATTGGAATTACACAACCGCCGTTTGCAAATCAAATGAGAGCTTATCAGCAATTATAACGCCTAAACATTTAATATTGCGCACAAATTCAACAGCTACCCCGTTGTAAGATAAATTCAATTCACATGGACGGAAAGCAAACAACATTGCTTTTGTCTTAAACGGATTCACTTTAAGTTTATTTGAGGACATCCACACAGAGACATTTGAATATTCTGATAACTTCCATTGAAAAGCAGCTGAACATCATTAGCATACACAAAGCATAAACAATTTTCTAGCCTATTAAACAGATCATTTAGGTACAAAATGTAAAGTATAGGTCCAAATACTGAACTTTGCGGACACCATTTCTGAGAGGCACTACGTTCGACGTCACACCATTAAGACATACACATTGCATCCTATCACATAAATATGAATACAACATAAGTTTGCATGCATTTTCCCCAAAGCCACATAATTGTGAAAGCTTTTATTTTAGAAGTTTCCCATAACCTTGGAAAAGTGGAAGTCATTATAATAGTATTAACTACATGTAAGAAGTAATTAGATAGGAGTGGTAACGCAATCTTAAAAAATTTTAAAGAATATCCATCATCGCCCCCAATATTTGACCTAACACAGGAAAATGCTGCAAACAATTCAAAGGAATCAATACAGCGAAAGGAGAATGCTCGATCATTACATGAAAATTACAGGAAATCATTTTGATCACTAATTACGTCAAGCTGATTGCTCACAAAAAAATTATTCAAGTCGCCAACGTCGTACAAATTGTCAGAATTTAAATGTCTCTTACTATTATTACGTTCCATAAACACTTCATATTTAAACAATTAGAAAATAGTCTCGAATGTGCCTCACGCTTTGTCCTTCTCTTAATGGCTTTATTCCGATTTCTTGCTCTACAGTACATTTTCCTCTTTGGTCGCTTCTGTCGTTGAGGAAGGCCGCATACGTATGCTAAGTCACTCAGCGATTGATGGTAGCGAATTAAAGGATAATTTAGGTAATTATCCAAGCAACGTTGTGCCCTTTTAGTTTTTTTTTGGGAAAAATCGTTTGAATTGAATTTAAACCATTCGTAAGTATAGTTAATTGATCATCAGCATTAGTCTTATTAAAAATCGAACTAAAATCCGTAAATAAAACACCACTTCGGAAAACTAATTTATGCTAAGTTATTCCATTCTTTTGACGACCCTTTCCATATTTCAAAACTTTGTTTCTATCACACGGTAGTATTCGAAATCTATTATCTTATTTGAAAAAAAAAATTAATATAACAATTTCATTGGAATGGACAAAGCTAGTAGGTAACCAGATCAAACTCAGCTGTATGTGAGCATTGGAACTGTTGGAAGAACAATTTAGATTGTACATACTTTAGGCCGTGTTCATATTCATACGAAATTCACAGTAAAAACGTTCTCCAGACATTCGGTAAATGATTATTAATATGGCCCTTTGAATATGCCTTAAAGGCGCTGAGGCCATTTTTATTCTGACATATATTTGTACATGAATAGTTAATAAATATACAATAAAAAAATATATATAAATTATAAATAGAAGGTAAACTCTTGTTAGTTCGTAAATATTCTGTCGTCTGCAATCGAAAAATTCAATTAAAAATTTAGATGCTTGAAGAAAGAAAGATAAGTGTGGAAAATTTTCAGCGTCACTTTCAATTGTAAGATTATGCAGGAAGCAATTAAGCGATGGTAATTTGAAAACTCACATAAAAGTTCAATCTCTTTGACTCTCTGGGAAATACTGGTTCTAAAGACTTTTCGGAGGATTAAAAAGTCGCAACGGGTATGAGCAGTTTACCGGTTAGTTATGATCGGTTTATTAACAAATTAGCAATTATTAACAGGTAACAATAGAAATGTTGAAATGAAAGTTTCTGAAAGAATTTGTTAAAAAATATAATAGTGAAACATCGTTCGACAATGAATTAGTCAAAAACACTAAATTAATGAAGATACTATCCGGAGAGACATTTTTCGTATTCTACAACAAAATGGGATATCTAAAGAATGAATGTCGTAGGTACAAAGAATGTTATACAAAAAATAAAGAAATACGTAATTGTATTGCGAAGGTGGCGACTAGAATATTTAGACATTCCTATCTATTACACACCGCACGTAGAAAATATTTCCAAGCGCTTCTGCCCTTCTTCTCCAATTAATCAGACCAAGTTCCAATAGTACTTCAAATGTCTGGTCCTTCCAGCGGAGTTTTGGTCGCCCAGACAATGGCCTGATCTTAAAAATGGTTTGTATGCAATTAACACCGCTTCTGAGATTGAATATGTCTTATAAATATCAGTTGTTACAATGAGGAATGACGCGATATACATATGTAAATATTTCATAACATACACATACATCATAACAAACGCTAAAGACAAAATGCCATCGAAGTTTGTTGATTTTTGAGAATCAAATAAGAGTATTAAATTTTCCAAAAATTAGTAGTCATGACAGAAGTGACGAATACATGGGAAAACACACCAAGATGTTTATATCAAGGAATGTTATATCAGTCCGCAAAGCTTCTTATTGGAGATAGTAAGTGTATGCTGATTAAGTCTGTTATGTAATTTCAATGAGGTTATCTTATTTAAGGAAGCCCTGTTGGCTTGCATTAGGACTAACAATAGTTATCTACTGTGCGCCGAACGTGTAAATAATTTCAAGCGCTTCGGTCTTCTGCGTCCCTTCGCCTCCTATTTGTCACAACAGGTCTAAATGACGATGTGTTTATACCAGTTGTTTGAAGGAAACTACGATAGTTATATTACCATTTGCGAGAGTGAAACGCATAGCGCTTCCATGTAAAACTCGGGTTTCAGAGTTGTATATTTGGAACATCTCCTTTTTTTGAAAAAAAAAATGCAAATAAATGTCATCTACTAATAAATTGCATATATGAACTGGAAGAAACGAGTTCTTCGCGGAATTATCGCGTACGTAAAGTATTAAAGGTACTTAAGTCCAGGAAAGGATGATGGATTCATGTTTATATACTATGAACAGGGAGAAAAATATACAAGGTGCGTTTTTAATGCTCACCAAAATACTTGTTTGGACGAAACAACCATGCACTTTGGAATTTGTGCAGCTAACGGTACTTTTGGTCCTGCGATAATTCTGTTTTTAGTGCGTTTCACTATTATAATGTCCAGTTCAATTAGTGAGTTTTTAAAGGTGCAAGCGATGACATTATTATTTTTGTGACGCGCGTCGAGTATATACAGTCAACCGTCGAAGTACCGATGACTGAAAAGAAGCTCGAACAGTGCGATAAAATGAGAGACATGAAGAATCATTGGAATACGAAGAAGCAGAAGGAGTTCTGTGTGGTGCTGGAATCGCTGATTAACTGCAAGTATTAAAAATTTCTGAAATTTTGAAAATATCCACTCACAAAACTTTAAACTTAGTTATATTAAAACTACGTTCTTCGGCCTGATGTAAAAAAAAACTATTCAATCGAATCGTCTGAAATTTTAATATGATTTTTTAATATAATTTAATATGTTGTTCTCAACATCAATGGCCGTCGCCCGTTCTAGAATCATCATTTCAATTATTTCGTATTTTTTTGATTAAAAAATCCCGATTGTTAGAGTGTCAAATTCAAGAACGCGACATTTGGTCAGATTTTTTTTTTATTCTAGTACGGGACATAGCCACAGTCATATTGATCAATAATTACTTTGATTTTTGTGCTCAAGATAAACAGTCTTCTGTTCTGTTCTGTCTGCCGAAATGGACAACACCGTCCAGGTCCAATTTTTCGGGAGGGTCAACTTCAGCGCCATTTTTTAAATTATTAAAATTAAAAAAAATTGTCTTTCTAGTATGTAAAAGAAGTTAAATAAAAAGCCCAAAAAATTTATATATCGTTTTTCTTTTTTTTTTTTATTGTAAAAAAATCCTGAAAATACCCTACATTTTCGAGCTCTAGACCGTCGGGACCCCTTAATAGTTGATCATATCGAAAGCAGGGGTGCATTTCACCACCTACAGCAGGATCTGGACTAAAAGCGCTACCAGACGTCTATAAAGCGGTATAGTGAAAATACGAACTGCTTCGAGATACGCAGTATATACCGATAATCCGTATCATTCTGTAAAAAATTACCAAACCTGGGACTTATTGAATTTCACCGAACGAGAATTATCCCAATTGCCATACCTTTGTGATCTTACCTCTGATGTGTAGTGCATTAAGCTACAAAAAGAACAATGAATATCCTTGGACAATATCAACTGTTTGCTACACACACATCAAATACATTTTTCGTATACGTAGATAGAGTAGTATATGGGGCTTCGAATAATGGTTAAACATCTCTATCAGCTTTATTTGCAACTGTCTGGCAACAAGTTTCCTATGCTCAAAATAAATGGAGCTATTACGGCAGTGAAAGTATTAACGTCGCAGTAAAGAGCTTGAATTTTACTCAACACAATTCGCTATGACCTAAACACTGCTCGCACACACGTAGAATCGATGATCTACATACGTAGAACTTATTGGGAAATACGTAGTCATAGCTGTGCCCTTTATAACTGACCTGAGTTTATTTTTGTACATACCTCGACTTCCCCACACCACTCTCGCCAATAATCAGAAGTTTTATAGCTTTATCGCTAAGCATTTTTACCGAAAATTTCTGAGCAAGTATTAACTGTTCATTAATTGAATGCTCTTAAGTATTTTATATCGTAAACAATAACACCGTAATAATAAAGAAGTCTTATACCCTTGTTTGAGACGACACAACCTGATAAATCAAACGACATCGTTAATTTATCGAAGCAATATCGATTCATAAGCTTTCGTTATCGTGATAATAAAGGAGATAACACAATCACAACCCAATCTGACAGATTTAACACTGTGGATAATTTTGATGAATTTTCATACTCAACTTTCATTATTTCTCTTATACACCTAGTCCTGCCATATGTTCTGTTACAAATATAAAACGCGATAAAAAAAAAAAATCAATATTCATATTATATTCAAAATTATTTCATTTATTAGAAGACAATATTGGTTATTAAAAAAAATTGTATTCACTCGAAATGGCTGCCTTTTGCTTTAACACAAGCTTTCAAACGGTGTGGCAATTGGGCTATAGCCGCACATACGATTTCCATGGAGATCGAGGACGCTGCTCTGGTTAATGCTGTTTTAAGGCTTCCCAAATTTCTGTGGGGAGTCTTGCAAGCCATATTCTCCAATTCTGACCACAAAGCATAATCCAGTGGATTGGGATCTGGACTCTGATGGCCAATCTTCTGCTACTATAAAGCCAGGAATATTGACTCTGAGCCACTCCTGCGTGGTTTTAGCTTTGTGCGCAGGAGCAGAGTCCTGTTGGAAGATCCATCTACGTCCATTGAAAAGGGTATTGGTCAAACCCTTCACAACACCCTCTAACACATCTTTTTGGTAAACCTTTGCACCAGCTTTTACGCCCTTTTCACAGAAATGGAGGGATGTGACACCATGGTGGGAGACCCCCCCAAACCATTACGGAAGAGGGATGATGGCCACGTTGAACCGTTGGAACAACTTTTTTCGCTTCCTTAGATGAAGTGGCATAAATCTTGTCATTTTGTTTGTTGAAAACTTCTTCCACAGTAAAAATTTTCTCATCCGTAAACAGAATGTTTTCATGGCCATTGTCCGCGAGCCACTGCAAAAGTCGCTTGCATCTTTCCAGCCTATTTTTTTTTAGCTGAGGAGTTAGAAGATGCCCCGTGAACCGACGATAGGCTTTCATATGCAGATCATCCCGAATCAACCTAGACATGGATCTGGTTGATATATCCAATTCCTTGGGCATGATTTTCTGCTTTCTAAGGGGATTTCTCCGAATTCTTTCACGCACTGCCTTTACTACCGCACTCGTACGGACAACGCGCCCACTTTTTGGCCTGTCTTCTACTCCAGACAATTCGCCGAAGCGAGCAATAGCACGATAAACGAACATTCTTGATATTCCGAGTGGTTTTAGCAACTCGAAAATTTGGCCAGCACTCTTTCCGCACTTATGCAACGCTATTACGCCGACTCGATTCTCTTTAACGCCCCACTCCATGTTAATAGATTGCAAACTGAAACCAAACTGACTAGTATTCTTCACTAATCAGTGCATGTGTTCTGAAAAAAAGTAAACGGTTCTATTCCCGCAAGAAGTTTTGAACGATAAGCGCTGGAAATTGTGTAACAGAATATATGGCAGGACTATGTACAGTTAAATCCAAATAAAAAAAACGGGAGACTTAACGTTAAACAGATAGAAACAATTTCTTTCGTTCTTTTCTTGCACGGAGAATATGTCGAATTTATTTTGTTACATATGTTCTTATGGGACTGTATGTATACATATAAATTATATCCAATGATATTCGTATGCTCAGGATAAACACAAATTTAATAGAACTTCAAAATTGATGAGCGTAACCAGTATCGACATTAGCTGATAGAAAACGACAAGATAACGAAATACAACAAACAGTTGTTACTGATGAATAAATAATTAAACATTCGGCTAAGTAAATAACATAGTCCATGTAAATTAAGAAAACACAGAGTGGCGCGCGAATGGTGTTACAAAAACAATGTCAGCAAGGACCGTTATTTAAGGATGTTGAAGTAGTTTTTTTTATCTAGAACTGCGTCGAAGACGTATCCGTTTCAACAGCCGTTGATTCCAGGAATATGGAACAAATGCACACATAGCCAGACCGGTTATAGCGGAGTTCCAACGAAAATTTCCAAACAAATTAATATTCAGAAAATCCACTTTTTGCTGGCCCCCAAGGTCACCTGACCTGACTGCACTTTACTTTTTTTATGGGTTATGTTAAGCCATAGGTGTACAAAACGAAACCAAGGAATTTGACTGAATTGAAGCAGTCCATTTCAACCATTCAGGCCGCAATGAATAATAATAATAAAAAAAATTGAAAATTGAAAAAAATCATTTTAATTTCTCATTGTAGCACAACTCGTGCGCCACCTTGTACTATGACTGAATAATAGGGTTGATTTCTTTGTGTATTGCCCAACATATGATTGTAATACTTATCATATGCTGTAGTATACTTTTTAAATTATTTCTCTCAAAGGATTAAACGAATAAACAGGGGAGAGGTCAGGTTGTTCCTATTATGATTGTCGATACTAATTTATTACTATCTTATGTATATTTATTTATTACCATAGTTAGGCAATAAATGAATATTTCAGTAATGACATTTTCATTTCACCTAATATTTCCAAGGGGACATTTATAATAATGCGGTCATTGTCCGCACCATTTCCATACAAAGAGAACAAATTTATCTTGTTTTATTTCCTCTGTGGGCGTTCCTTTGACCTGTAATTACAATTCTATACATTTATAGTATTGTCATAATAGTGGTACTTTATACGCGAGTAAAACGGATGGCACAGATTGGCAGACTTAACCCTGTCTAAAAAAAATTAGCAATATCCCCTTTAAGGGCTGGTACTAGGCTAGCTTTTTCTAATGAAGTTCCATAAAAAAAGATTGTTGGGGAAATTTAAAGCTAATTTTTTTCCAAACAGCATAATGTTTTTTGCGAAGAAAATTTTCTTAAGTAGTAAATGAAATTTTCTTGTCGCTTTCGACCAATAACATCATAACAAATTAAATTTTTACGTCATAATATGTTCGATAATACATTTGTAAACTTATCAAACGGAACTGTAATAACAAAGCATAATTTTATAATGTTACTATTATTTTATCGAACATATTATGACCTAAAGACATAAAATGTCCCGAAGTCAATGTTGGAAGGTTATACAAAAAAGCTGACAATGCCGGGAAATTGTTTAATAAGAAAACAATGTCTTGTGGAATCTTTTCGCTGCGAAAAGGTGCTTAGCTTAAGCCGCCATCACTATTTTTCAAATGAGTCTGCTTTCACAATGTGAAATTTACGTCTTTTGTCCACCTTTTTCCCACTCAAGTCTATTCATGTAAAGATCTTTCGTTTTCTGCACAAAAATGCAACTTTTCTTTTTTACTTGAACTTTAGTTATACTTTTTGATTTAAAAAAAAATATATTACATATGAGAATTAATTGGCGCCTTCCCGCTTTTTTATTTTAGACATCATAAAAAAAAGCTTGGAAGCATCGTTTCTGTATTTGAGTATTCGAACAAATTATTGTGAACGCAGCTTAAAATAGTCATATGTGATAAATATATAAATGTGGCAACAATAGCAATTTACTCAGAGAAGTAAAACGAGAATGATTGCAAAATAATTAAACACCGCACACTGACAGATTGATTTGACAGATTTAACTCTGCAAAAATTGGTTAAGGTGGGAATACACGACATGAATTTTACATATCGCATGTCACTTTTACATACCAAAAAATTATGCATGCCGTGTGGCCCCTGTCAAACATGCCATATGCATCATGCCATATGCAATACATATGTAAATTTTTGAAATAGAGCGTGCTCTATTTTCATATGTAAACCGCATCGCCGTCAGCTGTTTTATTATAAACAACAAAGCGTCAAGTGTTCAACGACTACAAAAAAAAAAAAATATAATAAAATAAAAATAATTTAAAATGAATAGACAAAACGCAAAAGTAAGTAATTTATTAACAGTATAAATAAAAGTATTAATGATTGCTTTTAAAAAAAATGGTTTTTTGTATCATAACAACATCAGCTGTTAATGACAATGTTATGTGGTTTACACATGTACGTTTGGACACATAAAATTGAACGCCGCGTTTTTTTCATAATTCTGACTGACATACGAAAAACAGACGGGTCAAAAAAGTGACATGCGATGTGTAAAATACATGTCGTGTATTCCCACCTTTAATGTTTTTTATGAAAATTTAAGCAAATTGATCACAGATATGCTTAAATCTGTTTGATCGGTCTGTTAATGTATCGTCCCCCTAAACTTGCACATTGTTCTTGATAAAATAATAGGTCTCTTGGAGTTATTCGTTTGTTACGCTGCACTGTTTATATTATTCTTGTTGTTTCTCATTTCACAAAAACGACATGTTGAAACAAAAAATCGCGATTGTGCTGAATACTTAAATTGAGCAGCTGCATATCAGCTAAGTTCGCATATTAAGATTGTTATGCTGCTAATCCGGTACGGCTCTTGTAAAGTTTTTGAAGCTCATAAATTTCTTCATAAAGCTAGATTTAAAAAATGTTCGTTTCTGAGAAAAATTTCCGCGAAATATTGTTTACTCGTGAAAAAATTTCGCGGCATAGTATCAGAATTAATAGGAAAATTTTCTAATGATGAAAAATAGTTAATATTTAAAACCATTTTTTGTCTGCAAAATGTCATCACCAAATTTATCAAATAAATCACCAAAGATATGAGGGAATAAACCCGGATCAATAATACCAAAATACACATTTTTATATAAAAGCTTAGGACTGAAATAGGCAGAGCTTCTTCCTTTCCTCATTCTTTTATAACATGTGTTCACACAAACCATTCTTCAAATCGACATGCTCAGGAAAAGCGCAAATTATAATAGATTCACTAGCATTGACATTTAAAACCGCTGATTAGCTAATCACATGTTGTGAACAAATACAAAAAGCAATGTATACTACCGAATAATTTGATTGGCTTCTTCGTGTGTGTGAGTCCTTTTATTTGTCGCCCAACATATGACTGTAATGATTCGTGAAATATACAATTTATGTATGTTAGCAATCTTAACAGAGTGGCCGATGCTTGTAAAGAAAGCGACTCAAGAAAGCAGTGTTTTGTAGTCAACCTTCAGTACTAGGCTTGAGCACAAATAAGAATCACAGACAGAGACCGCATTAGCCTCTGGAGTGAAAAATGAGACTATTCGAGCGGCCGAGGAGCAAGCTTATACCGTTCTCTCGCCCGCCCTCTTTGTTTATTATGCCGATAATTTTGTATATTCCAGTTAATAATTTGACAGATTTTAGTAAGGTAATTACTAACGTTTGAAAACAATCGCATCTGGTATTAACCAATCAAATTTCCATATTGTGAAAGAGAGCGTAAGCGTACAAATCTGCGCTCTTGATTAAAAAAATTCGCTCCAGAAACAGATATGACCTCTGTATCTAATTCTTCTCTATAAATCCTTTAAACTTTGTTTCTAGAGAAAAATAATTTGTCTATACATCGTCTTTCAACAAACCAATAAACAAAAACCAAATACTTCGGTAGAAGTATTTTAAGGGATTTTGACAGGGATTTTCACAGTAGAACCAGTGGTACCACCCGTTAGATAAATCTCTTGTCATGGGGTTTTTAAAATAAAATAGGACAAAATGGGAATTATTGGATAGCAAAAAGGCTGGAAACAGCCACAATGCCAACACGAAAAATTGGGCAAATTTTGAAAAACATTTCAAATTCTATCTTTAACACATTAATTTTGGTGGTGTTTGCTTTATCTAACCTAGTTTGTAATCTGGTTCGTGAACTCAACGTAGCTCAGAGCCCGACCCACGAAAGTCTAAGATGGGTATTTTTTTAATCAAGAAAAGGGGACATATGAAACCTCAAAGGAATTAGTATTTGCAATTGTAAAAAGTGTTTATTTTTGAGTAAGTTGCCTTTGTATAAAGGGTTTGTGTGGATATATGTACAGGGTGGCCCAGAATGAACGAAGTGGTGTGAATTCCTTATAACTTTTTTATTATAATTTTTTTTTTGTTTTCTTTTTAGTATTTTGTAAAGAAGACTTGGAGAATTTATAATGGAGCAATACACAACTGAACAACGTGCCCAAATCGTTGAAATTTACTTTGTAAATCAACGGTCCATTGTGTTGACTCAGCGTGCATACCGTCGTCAATTTAATGTGCGGGTTGCACCCTCTCAGTCAACAATAAACCGTCTTGTTGCAAATTTTCGAAAACAAGGAGCAGTAAGGAACCTTCCTGGTGCTGGCGGACGACGAACAGTGCACACGGATGACAATATTCAAGTGGTACAGGAGAGTATTCAGGAGGATCCACAAACATCAACCAGGAGACGTTCGACACAACTTGGCATCTCAAGAGGGTCGCTGCAGCGAATTTTGCATAGCATAAGAATGTTTCCATACAAAATTCAAATTGTCCAAGAATTGAAACCGGCAGATTACCAGCATAGACTTGACTATGCAATTTATTTCCAGCAAAAAGCACAAGAGAATCCTAATTTTAGTCATAACTTAGTTATGAGTGACGAAGCCCATTTCCAATTAAATGGGTTCGTTAACAAGCAAAACTGTAGGATATGGGCTACGGAAAACCCGAGAGTACTTCATCAACGACAATTACACCCAGTTAAGTGTACTGTTTGGTGCGGTGTTTCTTCAGAAAGGATCATTGGCCCATATTTTTTTGAAAATGAACGAGGTGTTGCCATTTTCATCAATGCTGATCGATATCGGGCCATGTTGGAAAATTTTGTAAGGCCAGCCGTGGAAAACCATCCGCAAATATGGTTCCAATAGGATGGAGCCACAGCGCACACTGCGAGGGCCACAATGGCTCTTTTACGCGACATATTTGGTGAAAAAATAATTTCGCGTACAAGCAATTTTAATTGGCCTCCGCGTTTCTCGGATTTAACCGCTCCAGACTTTTTCCTTTGCGGTTATTTAAAAGGGAAAGTTTATGTTAATAAGCCAATATTCCAATATTCGAGACGAAATTAACAACATAACACCGGAAATTTTGGGAAAGGTCATGGAAAATGTGTTGGAAAGAGCACATTTGTGCGAAGCAGAAAATGGCCACCCCTTGCGGGATATCATTCTAATCTAAAAATATTCCCCATAAATTTACTGTATTTAAAAAAAAATTAAAAAAATATGTCTTAAATAAAAAGTTATAAGCAATTCACACCACTTCGGTCATTTTGGGCCACCCTGTGTATATGTATGTGGATGTAATCGAAAATGCTCTGCGAATTAATTATGTGCAAGTTTGGATACTTCTAGACTATAGCGTGTGGTAAAAAGTATAGAATTCTCCGTTGATTTATTCTTATATATCGAATTTAATTTTACATGTACTTAATATCATATTAATGAGCTCCATGTTTCCATCAGCCTGGAAAAGTAGGCGTGTTGCGTTAATTTTAAAGTCTAAATTATAAATAGTCCGGAGAATTTACGGCCTATTTGAATTCTACCAGTGTCGTTCAAATTTGTTTGATTTTATCATGCAGATCTGAATGTTTTAGTGTATTTAGACCTTATTAGAGCAGTATAGTATGTGATTCACAACCATTATCAAAAATTGTAAACTGAATTTTCCAGATATGCCGGCGTGCCACAGGTCCTTGGTCTCCTTTTTTGTATTTTATATTCACGATATTTATGCATGCATTGATTATAGCATGTACACTATATATATATATATATTAGCGGATGATGTTATGCTTTTATTTTGTTCACATCCATCGTGCAAAGTGAAATCAATGATTGTCTTAATCGTATTTTGGCGTAAATTCGTTGCATACTAATCTAAGTCTAAGACCAAGATACTTCTATTTGATTCTTCCAATTACTTAGAGTCTGACCTTTGGAAAATTTTAGGATTGACTTTGTTAGGCACCACATTGAGTATTTATTGATAATAAACTAACATTTGAAGCTCATACTAACACTATTCACCACATAATGAATGGATTTTTGCGTAGGCTTTATTCCGTTGCAGCGCTCTTCTCGCTTACAGCGAAATATAAATTAGTTTATGCTACACATGTGCATCAAATTGTAATCTGGGGGTGATATCAGGAACTAATGTTGAAAATGGGCTTAAATCTAGTTTAGCATAAAAGGCCAAAAACTGAAAAATACCTTTTCAGGATAAAAGAGGTAAATTTAAGAAAAAAAAACTGAATTAAAATGATTGGCAGCGATGCCTAGGACTAAACATAATCCCAAAGTGTGAGTACTCAAATGAAAGGAAATTTGTTCCGGATTTCAAATACATGATTCTTTTTACAATCACAGCTAATTTTAGTATAAAAAACACTTTGGAAAAAAATCAAAAATTATTTTAAAAGAATCGTGCAATTGAACAATTATTTTAACTGTTTTTAGTTTCATAGCGCGTTCATTTGGGCACATATAATCCCCTTCTTTTGTGATTAAGCCCCAATCAACTAATATGAAAACGGAAACGGTTCTTCAGCCGCGTTATTTCCAAATAAAAGGATCGGTTAAGGTGGGAATACACGACATGTATTTTACATATCGCATGTCACTTTTTTGACCCGTCTGTTTTTCGTATGTCTGTCAAAATTATGAAAAAAACGCGGCGTTCAATTTTATGTGTCCAAACGTGCATGTGTAAACCACCATGATACTAAAAACCATTTTTGTTTTTTTTTTCATTAATACTTTTATTTATACTGTTAATAAATTACTTACTTTTGCGTTTCGTCTATTCATTTTAAATTATTTTTATTTTATTTTATTTTTTTTGTAGTCGTTGAACACTTGACGCTTTGTTGTTTATAATAAAACAGCTGATGGCGATACGGTTTACATACAAAAATAGAGCACGCTCTAATTCAAAAATTGCCATATGTATTGCATATGGCATGGTGCATATGGCATGTTTGACAGGGGCCGCACGGCATGCATAATTTTTTGGTATGTAACCCGGGGGTTACACTTTCAACAAATCGCTTGCAACCTTCAACACACTCATATTTTTTCACTAATACACTCACACATTTTCTAGTTGAACGCCGGTTGCTTACCCGGGGGTTACACTTTCAACAAATCGCTTGCAACCTCCAACACACTCATATTTTTTCACTAATACACTCACACATTTTCTAGTTGAACGCCGGTTGCTTGCGATTTTTCCTTTCAACTACTGTTTCAACGAATGGTTCAACCAAACAGCTGATTGCGATAAATCGTGTGGTTTGTTTGTAAAATAAAGCGCGGTTTTTTGTGAAACTTAAAAATTGTTTGGTTTATCTGAAAGTATAATTTTATAAAATGAATAAGCAAGCAGATTTATTGCATTTTATAGAGTTTTATAGAAGCCGTGAAGCGTTGTGGAATATGAATTCGCCAATATACAGGCGAAATGATTTAAAAGTGAAGGCTTATGACGATATTGCGGCCGAATGCAAAATGTCCACCGAAGATGTGAAAAAGAAATTAACGCCGATGTTACTTTTTTAATTACTTTCCTTGCCGACGATATCTTCACAAATAAAGTTGTTCAACCGGTTGCGGGTCGCCTACGTCACAGTTGTCGATTTTGTCGAATTCTGACAAGTAGTATATGTAAAAGTCGCTT
>JAHXMU010000099.1:257982-273046 GCA_019455685.1 Philornis downsi | reverse complement strand
ATGAAAGAGTGTCGTGGCGGACACTTTTCATATGAAAGAGTGTCGTGCCGGACACTTTTCATATGAAAGAGTGTCATGGCGGACACTTTCCATATGCGAAAAGTGTCGTGGGGGACACTTTCCATATGCGAAAAGTGTCGTGGGGGACACTTTCCATATGCGAAAAGTGTCGTGGCGGACACTTCATATGAAAGAGTGTCATGGCGGACACTTTCCATATGCGAAAGGCGTCGTGGTGGACACTTTCCACATGCGAAAAGTGTTGTGGCCGACTTTCAATATGCGAAAAGAGTCATGGCGGACACTGTCCATATGCGAAAAGTGTCATGGCGGACACTTTTCATATGCGAAAAGTATCGTGACGGACACTTTCTATATGCGAAAAGTGTCGCGACGGACACTTTCGATATGCGAAAAGTGTCGCGGCGGACACTTTCCATATGCGGAGAGTGTCGTGGCGGACACTTCATATGAAAGAGTGTCGTGGCGAGCACTTTCCATATGCGAAAAGTTTTGTGGCGGACACTTTCTATATGCGAAAAGTGTCGCGGCGGACACTTTCGATATGCGAAAAGTGTCGCGGGGGAAACTTTCCATATGCGAAAAGTGTCGTGGCGGAAACTTTCCATATGCGAAAAGTGTCGTGGCGGACACTTTTCATATGCGAAAAGTGGCGTGGAGGACACTTTCCATGTGGAAAAGTGTCGTGGGCGGCATTTTCATATGGAAAAGGGTCGTGGAAGCCAGTTTCCATACGGAAAAGCGTCGTGAAGGACATCATATGGAAAAATCCTGTAGAAACAGTTCGTAGGAAATTTTTTCATACAGGAAAGTAGTCGTGAGAGACACTTTTCTTATAGAAGAGGATCCTTGTAAGGACCTTTTCGTACAGAAAATTGTAGTGGGAGACAATTATCAAAAAAGGAAAAACTTTTCATACAGAAACGGGATCGTGGGGGAAACATTTTATAAGGAAATGGAGCCATGGAAGACGCTCTTCCCCAGGAAAGATGCCGTTGAAGTCATCTTTCGCCGCTTTTATGACAAAAAGATGTTTACTTCAGCTATACTACCATTAAAATTCCTTAGCAGTAGGGAGAATAGAAAATATTACATTGTCGATGGTGTCAACGACTGTCTACATATCTACCTTTCTGTTGCTGTGTCCGCCTGTCTTTGCTTTTGTGCTACGGTTGGTTACTCCTATTACTTTTTACGTAACGCTCAAAACAGCTGAGTTGGTGCTGACCCATTGGACCATTTTACTTTCAACATTTTTTCTTGTTTTCTGTCATTTTCGTTTTTGCCTGTAATAGCAATAGTTAGTTTAAATAGATATTTTTCCTTCTTCATATGCGGATATGATGAAGACATCTCTGCTTTTGAATGATCGTAGCGTCTACGTTTTGGCTACAGCTTAAAAAATGCTGCTGCTGCTTGTTAAGTTGGCTTTGGCTGAGTGGTGTTGCTTTCATTTATCGTTGACGATTTAGTTGGTTGGGCTGGTGGTTGCATGATTGTTGCTTGGTTGGGGTTTTCCGCTGAGTTTAAAAACAAAGCCAAAACGAAGGAAAATGTGACTTTAATTTAGCAAAAGGTCAGCGAAAACTATTCGAATTCGAATTTCCAAACACAACTCGAATGAGTTGTCTTGCGATTTTTTTCCATAATATTTATTCATTTTATAGAAATATTTATGAATTATTTGTCTGATTTTATGCTCTTCTTCATTGTCGACGCACAATTAATTTTGTGCAATCGCTCGTTTTTTGATACCCGCTCTTATGTTTGTTAACAATTTAAAATTCATTTTTGTTGTATTTGTATTTTACTCCTATTACAGAGAGCGAGAGCGGGAGAGAGAGATCTACATTATACATTGCACAAACGTGGAAAACCCAAACAAACTAAAAGAGGGTGCAGGATTGTGAAAAACAGGTATACTCGCGCGGAGGCAACGTGTGAGTTGGGGATAAGCTCAAAAGTCCAGAGTCGAGTCTTCAATAGGTTTTAGCTGAACGTATCTACAATATTTAGAGTGGGATTGATTCGTTTCAATAAGTTGTTATTCAACATGTTTGTTACATTTCTTTTCGTAAAAGTTGAAATTAGATAAAAGTAATCGAAATATTACACAACATATTTAAAATCGTGGCGAAGCGAAAACCTATTCATTTCTGTCAGTTGTAGCATTTGAAATATAGCTTAAGTCGTTATTATCCTGATAGGTATTGAATTTTATCTGCCCGAATTGGGAAATTTTGTGATTACTTTAATAATATAAGGTGGTATTTTCTTCTTATGAGTATTTGATAAATTTGATAAAATTTAATTTGAAATTTGTTAAAAATGAACGTAGTAGAGGATTGTAAATGATGCCACTGCTACAAATTAGTCGTTTTTCAAAATTCAATTTACGTGGACGTATGATTCCAGTGAGCCATCGCTATGTGTCACACAGCAAAAGCCACAACAGATGTTCTCTATGGACGATTTGATGGTGTAGTTATATATCACGAAAGTGACGTGATTTAGCCAACAGTTGTGATTTAACTTTTTCATGTGACATTTTCTGAAATCGCATATCTATGCCAATAAGCCGTAATCGATTACTGACCTCAAGCTCACATAACACATCCTTAACACCAGATCTATGCGCCAGGGCCATTGAAAATTGCCTTGCATACAATTTGTAATATTTTTCACAAAAATTAGTAGAGATTCAACACGTAGCATACGAAATTTAAATAAATGTTTTTTTTATGGAAATTTAACAGAAAAAATCGTCACTCGTCGTATAATTGGAATCGCGGCAAAGATAATTTTTTACTCTAGTTGTACAGTCCAGACCTAAACAAGATTATAGTGGAATGTCGCATTATTGACTCCTTTTACCAGTTATTCTTTTAACTTGGTTGCATTTTTCGGGAAAGCCTTTTGCAACATCGGCCAGGATACTTTCAATTATATATTATTATTATTATTATTAAGCTGTTGTTAGTTTGTGACATACATATCAGAGTGCATATGTTAGCTAAGTTTTCATGGTATGCCTCTATCTGCTTACGATTTTCAAAGCTAGTAAAAGGAGTTACAGGAAATGGGGACAGCTTCCTTAAAGCGAATATTTACAATATCCTCCGATTAGTTTATTGTGTCTATTTTTCTGTTCGTCCCAGCGTTATTTTTAGGAATTTGTATGCTTTAGATTTTTTTCTGCGTTTGCACTTTGGTAGAAGTTGATTTTATTAAATGTGCATATTTTAAATGAAGTAATCTATACCACACTTCCATGTATACATTGGCGTAGCTAGATCATATTCATTGAGAGGGCTAAAAGTATACAGCGTTTAAATGCGGCTCCAGTCTTATACACATAAATACAAAAATTGACAGAAGGAGCAGCAAGCTTAGAATTTCCATTATTTCATTTCATTGATATGAACCATTTTACGTATATTCTCCTCGACGATCGGTGCTTGTTGAACAGTATTAAATTAAAAGAAATTAAAAGGCAATCTGAGATTAAAATTGCTTTATAAACGATTTCTCTAAAAATCGCATCCCTTATAGGGACAGCAGGGAAGTACGCCTATTTCCAAAAAATCGTTATATTATGTAACATTCGTAATAACCCAATCCACTGCTCTACAATATTGGGATTTAAATTTTGGAACAGTATTCGGTAGCGGTGTTGCCATTGTTGCATATTCATTACATACCACTACATACATTTTTTGTGGTGCATTAACAAACATATACGAGTACTTTTTATGTGTTATATATACATAGAAGTATGTACATATGTACATTTACATAAGTTCCATTTCCTGTCTATGCGATAACAAAGTGTTCATCTGGATGTGAATGTGTCTTCTTTGGTGGAAGTCTGTTTGTTTACTCCTCATGACATCTTAGATTGTTTCTGTTGTCGTTGTTGCGCCAACGACAACATCGCCAGTCCGTCACTCAGTCAACCAACAATGTTGTCTTAAACTTCAGTCTTACCTATTTCTCTCTTCCTACCTCTGCCCTGTTGAAATCGACAACGTGAGTGCAAAAATACTAAAAACAACAACCAGAGTGAATGATTAACTACAAACTACTCTACCGGCAGCGACGTTCGTCAAAGAAAAAAACAATATTAATAAACAATACTGTGACAGCGGCAAGAATTGTTATCATCGTTTATTCTGTATTATTATTGTATATTTCAAGTCGTTCGATCACTTGTTCGACCACTTAAGGGGTTTTTTCCAATCACTAACACATCAGAAAAAACGCTCACACTCTACAAGCACAATTTAAGTTTCGGGTGTTGCCAGACTGAAAACTATGTGGATAAAAGTGCCTAGAGGATACAAACTAATCTATACAAGAAATTAAAAAATAAATCAGAAATGCTAATACCTTAAAGTTTAATTTAATTCAAATCAGGCCCTTTCCGAAGTTATTCACTTACTCAACGAATATTATAATCCTCAAAATATATCCGAAACGCATTTTGCGGAAAACATTTCAGTTCTCGTCGCAAATTACGTCTATCGACTTGGGCAATTTATATTCTGGAAGCAGAAAGTCAGTCGGAGCCACATTAGGTGAATATGTTTTATTTGATGGTATCTGTTGAATGTTTGTCTAGAAATGCATTCACAATGATAGTCTAGATAGTCTTTTTTTCCACAAATTTCATTTTTTTTGACTAATTTTTTTCTCTCAAATGCCGCATAACACTCAGATAATATCTTTTGTTTTAGAATTTAAGAAGAAGAAGAATTTGCGCAACACAGCGATGGTCAAAGAAAACAGTCAATATTACATTGCTTTCGATTGACTTTTATATGCTTATTTTTTCGACTCGGTTGGAAGGTGTCATTTCCATGTTTGTGGACTGTCTCATCACCAGTTACTATAAGCTTTATAAATGTGGAATCAGAATTAACTCGTTCTAGCCTTCAGCGGTCGTCTGTCATTATTTCCTTCGCTTCATCGATGTTAACTTCAGTTGATGACGTTTATATCCGACCAGAGAACTTTTTTTTGTTTTTTGATAAAATCGATTTGATAATGAGGATATAATGGAACAAATATTTCTAAAATTTTATGCAAATTTTTTTCTATTTTATATAAGAAAACATTAGAAACTGAGAAAAAAATATCCAAAATTAAAAAAAAAAATGGAAAAGGTAGAACAGAAGCCGCTTGATTAGCAAATTTCAACAGCCCACAGCAGAGAGCGAAAAGAACACTCGAAATATAGTTCGAGATTCCTGCTCATAACTCTTGGTGGCTAAAAAGCAGTACAAAGTCATTGTTCAAAAGTAATGGACTGCCTGTAAAACGAAATTACTAGGGAATTTAAATGGCATCACATTATGACCTGTTTTAATTTATATGAAACTATTAAATTAATTTTTTGTCAAATCTAAAGTACACTATATACATTTTCAAGAGATTAGCAGCTGTTTTGCTGGAAAGCGAAGTAGATAAAATTGAAAATGGGTTACAATTGAAATGTGAACAATAGACGGAAGTTTTTTAAAAGGTAAGCATTGCCGAAAATTATTACCAAAATGAAATACTTTCAAATATTTCTATAAAACTGGTCATTTAAATAGCGTCCAATATATATGTGCATTAAATAGGTATGCTGAAAGCCTGCAGAAAGCGGTCGACGAACTCATACTTTCAAAAGCATCGCAATGTTTCGCTTCCCATTTTTAAGACTAAATTTCATGTAGTGCCCTTATTAATTAAAGCATAAATCTTAAATTATTACTGATGTAATTTGTGTTATAAATGTAAATGCATCCAAATTCTTTTCTAGCAGATTTATACGGACATTTCTTTAAAAACCACGCTGCTTATCGTGGTACATATGGCAACACTGAAATTCGGATGCAATTTATATTGTTCTCTTTCAACTAGTTTTCCCTCTTCTTTGAATCAACGAAGAATAAGCTTGTTGTTCTCATATTTTGTGTCATATTCTCTCGTTGTTTGTTGTTTTTGCTATTTTTATGTTGTAATCAGCATTTTATTATTATTATTGAATTGGTTGACTGCTGACTGGCCGACTTGATAGTCTATCGGTCGGTCGGTCATATTGTTGAGTTAAACACATGTGCGGGTTTACAAGACCCCGCTACAGCAATACAGGCGTACGTGGCTGTGGCCTGAGTGTACTTTTTGTGAGTGTATTGGTTGGTAGACACAAATACAGGGTTTTAAATGCGCTGCCTGACTGCCTAAGGAAAGGCCATACCACCAATCACATCATGGATGAAATGGTTAAATGGATTGTCTGCCTGCCTGCTTATTGTGGTGTGTCTCTTCTTGGGGGTTTGGGTTCACTACATCCCTCTTACTTCTCCCTAGCTTTGATTGTTCCCACATGATGCAGAGTGCCTGCGTACGGATAGTTAAATGTTATTAAAAAAAACAATAAGAGGAAAAAAAGTTAGTTCACTAATACACATACATACATACGTACTGAATCCTCTTGCAACACAGTGCATACGGCAGAACCATGGTCATAGTGAAGTGGTTCCTACCAAGGCCGTGGTGGTTAAGGCGCGAGATCTCGGGAAGCAACGTCCTTTTCAAATTTTTGATTGCATGCAAAACACTGTTTATCAATATATTCTGGATAACTATCATAAAATGACACCGCCAATGCCAAGCTCACAATTTATCAGCTATTAATTGCGCCTGGGGAATCGGAACCGATGTTGAATTTCAGACTTGCCTGGGGTCAAAGCTGGAGTTGCAGTCGATTTTATTCGCGCGACTCCAATTCCGAATAATAAACTAACAAAAAAAATTTCATACAATTTAATTTAACGTCATAAAATTTGATGAAAAGTAATTTCGCTTAGTTTTTGTATATTTCCACCCTTTAGCCACATTTTAAACTATTGTTTTTGTTTTAATAGAAAGTGTAAAAAAGTAAGGGGGGCGATTTGATGATGTATCGAGATATACGAAAGTATTGATTTGATCACTGCAGACGTTAGGCTTAATTATAGATTTTATATGAATGCTAATAACAAAAGTTCGTGCGTATCAAACAAATGTTTTACTCTTGCAGATTTTGGAAGCACTACTTCTTGTACGACTTGGTTTTATAAATAAGAAATGTAGCAAAAGACTTGTCTTATCAATGAGGATGTTTGCGATTTTATAAAATTTCTAACCGTTCTTTCACTGGATTGTTCAACTTATTCTTTTCGTCTTTTTGGGCCGGCATTATAATGAAATGGAAGTTTCATCGAAATCATAACTTTATGTGTGTTTTATTTTAATTTACTTTTGTAACCGAAAAAATGGATAACCCGTATATAAATATGTTTCCACTATCAGTGCGTTCACATTTCAATAATTTTAGTTGTATTATCGATACACGTATTGTTTTACATATTTTTTTATGCAACTCCATAGAGAATTGTGGCAGCCCGACCGAAGTGTAATCCTGGCCACGGCCTTGATTCATATGTGGCTTCTAACCACCATTACCACATCATCGCAACTGTGCTATGCGGTGGACAAGAGGACACACTTTCCCGAAACAGCAAGTATAACGTGCTGTAAACACTTCCTCCGCAGTCTGTTGGCGAGCGCAATTGCTTAAAAGTATTAGATAATGACGCACATTGCACACATTTCCATTCACTATTGTTGGTGAACAGCATTTCTGCCACTTTTGGTTGCGTTTTTATCTTGCTGTACTTGGTTTCTTTCATTTTATGCGCCTGGGCTGATGGTGGTGGTTACTGGGTTTTGCCTTTTACTTTTCTTTGTGTTTTATTGTTATAAATAATAAAAGTGATTTAACTCTTCTTGTTTGTTGATGTGATGTATATTAAATGCGACGCAATCATTTGAACATGACTGTAAAATATGTGTATGCCAATAGTGGCGGGTCGCGCTAATATATAGCTGTTGGAAAATTGAAGATTTTGGGGTCAAATCGTTATAAAGTAGAGAGGATTCCTCCTCACTCTTTTCTTTTTCATTGTTTCCAAAAATGTTTGATTCTAAATTGATTCCTTGAATGCGAATATTTTCCAATTATGTACATGAAATTTATATTATGCTAAAATATTGCTAATAATAATGAACTTTTCAGCCAAATTCTATTAAATTTTCACTATTTCCTATCGAATTCAACTCACATTTTTTATTAGTTCTTTAGCACTGCTTCAGAAGCACTGGGAAATCATCATAAGAGGTGTTTCTCTTATTAAATTACTTCATTTCGATTCAAATTTAAAACACTTCTGCTTTCCAAGAAGTGTTTATTATGCTCTTTTTCGAATGCTTTGGCTCTGGCCATCGATGTCGAATATCCTTTACCCATACGAGTATAAGTAACGATTGTGACATCTTTTGGTTCTTGGAACAGATCTTTGAAAATTTCACACGACGTAAATTTTTTTGACAAATTGCCAACATGCCAGAGGCCCATTAAAACCGCAAAGCAGTCTTAATATTTTCCTTCTATTAGAATTGAGAAAGAACCTTGTACGATCATTATTGTATTCTGGCCAGGATGTAGATAATCTGTTATTTCTTAGATTGGTTCACTTGGCATTTTCCTGTGGTAGGAAATGCAACAGGATTACGCTTTTAAGATTTTTCGTGAACATATTGACTGCTTGGAGCAGATCTTCTATGCTCGTCCTTCTTCCCATGATAGACCTTATAATCGCTTTCTCGAAAATGCCGATTTGAACGCAAATTGAATTTTGTGGGATATGAAGCAAAGCAAAAATTTCGTTTTTTGGCTTTTAATTTTCGATGCAAAACCAAGAGCCATATTTTAATAGTAATCGTTAAAAATTTGGATTGATATTACTACAGGGTGGGCCATAAGGGTGTTGGCGGTTTAAATATTCAATTAAAAAAACTACGAAACATAAAAAAAATATATTTGCATTTTTAAAAAGTAGAAACATGGGAATTTTTGAGACTTAAAAATAATGTTGTCCAATGTTGTCCTCGACTGCTTGACACTCTTGGAACCGAAGTCGCAAATTTTGGAAAACTCGTTGAAATTTTCACCTTAATGTCCATCTAAACAAGCAAAATTGTCGGTTCTGGCCCGACGCTTGCATGAACGTCCACTTCACAGCCCTAAGCTTGTCGTGTGGGTTGGGATAACGTCAACCGGTATTATTGGACCATACTTTTTTGAGGACGAAAGAGGGCATGCGATGATGGTTAGAGCGAACAATTATTGCAACATGCTAGCAGACTTTTTGGTGCCAGCTTTGCAAGAACTTCAAGGCAATACCTCGAGGATTTTGTTTCAACAGTATGGGGCCACATGTCATACGGTTAGGGTATCCATAGAGCTGCTGAAAAATGTTTTTCCTGGAAAACTCATTTCGAAAAGGGGGATATTGAATGGCCCCCACGTAACCCCGATCTCTCTCCATGCGATTATTTTCTATGGGGCTACCTCAAATCGGTAGTCTACGAGAATAATCCGACCAATTTAGAGCAGTTGAAGAGGAACATTATTCAGGAAAGTAACAAAATACCGAGAACAACTTTTCAACGAGTTTTCCAAAATTTGCGACTCCTGTTCCAAGAGTGTCAAGCAGCCGAGGGAAGCCATTTGGACAACATTAATTTAAGTCTTAAAAATTCCCATGCTTCTACTTTTTAAAAATACAAATATATTTTTTTTATGTTTCGTAGTTTTTTTTTAAATTGAATATTTAAACCGCCAACACCCTTATGGCCCACCCTGTACTTTCGACATCTATTCTAATCTAATTACACAGCAGAGGAGTTATAGTTAATTGTTTTTAACTGTTTTTTTGTGATTCCTCTGAAGGAAATGTTCAAGCCGATGATCCGTAAACAATAGCTGAGGAAGCTATTTCGTAAATTTGCTCCATACATCACTTGAACATCTATAATCCGACAAATATAATAAACGCGATTTTTTTTTACTGAGTGCGGAAACTCTTTTTGGAATAGCTTTTCGATGTTAGTTAAACGTAAGTAACATAAAATTGACGAATGTCAAATTGTATAATTATAATTAAAGCAATGAATTGTCGATTGTAGAGATGAATAAAATTCGGTGACACTGTCGAGCTGCGTTTGTAACTGAAGGAACCGCTTTTTACTTACTCAAGTAGCTTTTATCACAGTAAGAAATTGCAATTATAGTGGAGTTTGATTTACAAAATAGGACATTTTTCATTTCATACTTTTTATTTGTTTTTATTTTTTTTTTTATATTTTTTATATTTTTTTTTATTTTTTTTTTAATACATTTTGTTTATTTTTTTATATTTTCTTTTTTTTTTTATTTGTTCATTTTTTTCAATTATTAACAATTTTGTGATTTGAATGTAGCTGGAACAGTTTAGTTTGCTAACTACAATAAGATACATTTGTTACATATCAGCACGTATCCGTTGCTTACACGAGTAATGTAATAGCTCACGTCGGCATTAATCTCATGGGGAACTGTAAATTAAGTTAGATCTGGAATAGCATTAAAAATGGGTTTAATTCAATTTTTTTTATTCTATTCTTTGCAATTTAAGGTATTGCTTAAAGTTATTTTAGACAAAAAAGTGGGATACGTATACGTATATTGAGTGCCTTTATAATGTTTAAAAACCTTGCACGCGTATATATTACATAGACAGCAATAGTGCGATCAGTTCGAGTTTTACAACCGTATTTTCATTGTTTGTGTATGGCCTCAGTATCAGCAACAGTGGGCGGTTGCTTTGTCGTAGTTCGATTTGAGTACTACAGTAGTACATAAAATAAAAAAAGAACATATCGCGGCTGCGCACTATTGGTACTTCACTCGTTTTTTGGGCAGTACTTGAATCATTCAGAATTTAATGCCTAAGTCTCATACAATCATATTGTACAAGAAAAGATTTAGTTTCCTCAGCAAAATCTTTTTACAAATTTTAGGTCATCTCTGTAAAATTTCAAAGTTTATCTGATTGGGAAGAAATGCAATACAGTTGTGTTCTACTCTATGTCGAGGCTACAGTTCTGTCTAATATATTTCACAGAGAATGTACAAATAACTTTTGGACTTTCTTCTCATTTTACCATATTTTGTTCTCTTTTAAATTAGCTACCTTCATAGTTAACTGTGTTTAAAAGACATTTGTTCATCTTGATAAGATATTGGTTTATACAAAGCTAATAATTTACTGGATAACGATATTAAAGTATTGACATGATGGTATTGACATGTCTTCATAATTGCACATTAGCTGTTTCTTTTTTATAAGAGAAGATTGTTTTCCCTATCACATTATTGACTAATACTTCAGTGATTATGAATAAAAACAGTCGAAAAAATACAAATTCTCATGAGTGGAATATGGAAATGCCGGCCAGTTCTGAACTGCGGTTTCTATTTAGCCATATTAAAGATTCTACCACATACAACCGCGATATTTAAAAAAATATTATAGACATATTTAAGAAATGAGGTGGTATATACATGTAGTGTGTGATTCGTTGAATAAATCACAAAACGGTGCTTAACACTGGAGTCCTTCGCGAAGCTTCGTTTATAAGTTTGTGGTGTTGGACACTAAAAAGTTAAAAACCCCGTTTGGCATTTAAAACAATTCCAAAGTTGTTTGCCGTAAATTTTGGAAACATTTTCGTTGCCCCGAAATGGAATTAATGTTCTGGTAATTTTTAGTGCAGGAATTTAGACATTTCACAACAAATCTGTTTGAACAAAGACAGGACAACAACAAAGAACGGAACTAAAAGTCGCACTAAAACGAATTTTATTAAACATCAGCTGTTTTCCATTTTGCTTACATTCTCACTTCCCACGCTGTTCCGCATTGACAAGAAATAAAGCAGAATTATTTTGAGGTCAATATCAGCTTTTAATTTTATTTTTCTGAGTTTTTTTGTGTGAACGGACTAGTTTGGAGAGCTTCCTGTGGTGAGTTATTATAATATTATTATTTTATATATTATTATTTTCTAATAAAAGAGTTTGTAAGCCGGTGTCCGATCATTATGAGCAGATGCCGACAATTTTATATTTGCTTCAAGCTCTGGTGGAGGGATGCCGAGTTTCTGATAACGTATGTTTCCCTCACCTTGTCGGGTGACGACAAGGCTAAGAAGCTATTTTTTCATTTCCGATAAGAAACAACTTCCGACTGTGAAGTGCACTCCGAGATCTGACGCTATCCATCACAGATGTTCATTTCTTCACATAAAAATTCGGCTTTGCTTTGCTCAACAAATCATAGATTACACACAACCCATTTATATTATAAAGTCCGACAAATATTTTGATATACACACATAGATTCTCAATGTTTTTTTAAACCGGCGGTTATATTTATTTTTGTAGTCAATAAAAGAAAGAGTGGGCTTCATTTTTCTAAATCGACATCGTCATTCTGTTTTCTTTTTGTATGACGATAAAATTTGTGATCGCTCCACTGTATCAGGGGTCAAATTTTTCCTGTAGTTACAATGCCGTATTTAGCAATTCCAACCACGTGTTCGCCACATTGTACATCTTAAGCAACGCGCCAATCGTCCCTGCTTGGTTTGCTTCGGAATAAACGAATCCACCCATATGTCAGTGGTATCATAACCTGAACACATTGGCACAAACAGATATACGAAGTATGTAAGTTACCGTGGATAAGTGTCATTGTGGACAGGGAGGTAAAATAGAAAAATGAGAGAAGGAAACAAAAAAAAAAAAAAAACCCAGAGAAAGAGTGTAAGAGAGTTCCTTTTGCAAGTGTACTTTAAAAGAAAAGGAGAGAGGTGATAAATATCAAACAAACAGTGAAAAAAATAAGGAAAAGATAGGGAAGGAGGGAAATGTGGTGAGTGACTTGGAAAAGTAAAACCACTCATATATTCTAATCATTCAGCATGATGGCAAAATTCATAGAGCGGTAAGACGCAAGATCAGTTTTTTTGATTTATAATCCTTCGCAGAAGATGAGATGTACCATTAATAACCTCTGGTAGGAATGCATCATTTTTTAAAAAATCGTTATTATTGAAAATTGTTACAATTTTAGAAATATGTAGGAATTTGAAGCTGAGCTCGGCCGCAGCTTGTGATGTGACTCTGTGAATTAAAAAAATATAAATGAAGCGAAACATTTCCGTTTATATCACACATTTAGAAATATTATGTAATTATTGAATAACATCTGTTTTGAAAAATTGATATAACCGGTGAACAACACGCAAAATATACTCTCAAATAAGGACACCTATAATAATGATTACATTCGTTATTATCCTAACTCGGCTGAAGTTGCTTTTTCGTTCCTTTCCTAAAATATAATTCCAATTAATGTATGAAAATTGACTTAATATAGGAGAACATTTGAAGTCGAAACCGAAATTGTCATGTTAGCACCAAAAAATGTGGATTTTAATTCTACATTACATGACGTCAATCACATGCTTACACATTCGCACGCTTGTATGCCAGCGTAAAATCATTTACATGAATCATCCACTGGAATGTTTGTTTACACTCATATTTAAGTCTAGAACTGCCTGAGATGTTTACAATTAAAATTTCAATGTGAATCAGTATCTAGTTAATTTTTTTATTATTTAGTTTGTATTATTTCATAAGCAAATCTAATATATTTAGCACCTGTTGTTAATATCATCAATGGTGTGAAAGAGCATGATTTAATTTAAGAAGTTGCCATCTTATAGGAAAATACAAGTATAAGAAATATCGAGACAAGTTGTCAGGCCTGCTGCTGAACAATATTTGAAATGCGATCATTTATAAAGCGGAAGTCACATTATCAGATGTATCTTAGCACATTTTAACTAATGAATTAATATTCACCATTTTAGAAAAATTATGCGAAAGATAATTTTTTCTAAAGCTGCGTTTAGTATTTCTAGGGGTAAGTATTGGAATAAATTGTCCCAATCGTGACAACAATGGACCTTAGTTTTCTGCAAACTCATCAGTAGATAGTTGAATGGAAAACAACTAATTTTTATCCATAACTAGCTGACCCGGCAAACGTTGTTTTGCCTTCAAAATGCATTTTGAATTATTAGTAGTTATGTTTGTCACCTACCATTATTTGATTCAATGTTAATGTGGTAAAAAAAATTAATTGCAAAAATCTCATCTCCAACGCCATCTATCAGTTCAAATAAAACCTTTTAAACCTTCCGGAATACTTTACCAATAATTTAAGACCAAAATGAGCCAAATCGGTTCAACCGTTCTCGAGCTTTAGCGAGACTAACACACAGCAATTGATTTTTATATATATAAGATCTTATATCTTATATAATTTTGGATGAATTTCAATATTATTAAATATAAAGTAGCGGTGACATTATATTTTCATTAACCATCAAAAGAATGCCACAGCTTTATTGTACATTATGTTTCGGGATTGAAGACGCTTTGGAGAAATAGGTATGAATGAAACTAAGATAATTTAGTGGATATCGGCCTAGTTTCAATCATTATTTTCTTAAATCGGCATTATTTTGTTCAGATTTCATTTAAGAAAACAAACTGTGAAATTAGGCTGTTCAGTGTCAATTGCATCGTCATGTAAGTTGCTGAACTTTCTGTGCCTCATAAATCAACTGATTATTTAGGTAGGAAACACGCTGTCGCTCGGCTGGTTCCAAAAGATATTTATTTCTTCAAATACTGAATCGTGTATAGGTCGGTTACGATATGCTAGAACGAATCAATTCCAACTACACTTTCACAAAACCTATTACAACGGGTTTACAAGTTTGACATACAAAACTGTCAACAAGTCGTTACGAGACAAAAGGGAATTCACACTGAGAACTGAAGTCTTTTCTCACAAATGCATCTGAAAAATATTTTGATTTGAAGGAATAATAAATAGTTTGGTTAGTTAGTTAGGAATAATAAATAGTATGACGCCGAAAAACATGGATTACTTTTGTTACATCAATTTGCAAATAGGGGGTGCCTTAAGGCTGATTTATTGTTAAATCCGAGATATACTTTTTTAAATAAAACTGTTTTTCATAAAAAAAA
>JAHXMU010000099.1:239610-257882 GCA_019455685.1 Philornis downsi | reverse complement strand
AAAAAAAAAAAAAAAAAAAAAAAAAAAAAAAAAAAAAAAAAACAATTAATAAAATAAAGTTAAAAACGATATAAATTCAAATGTTAATAGTAAAGTTTATATTATGGTTCCCCAATCAAATACAGTTGTAGAGGATCCTGATATAAGAGAAATTACAAGTTGTTGATTTCTAGTTAATCTAGTGAACCTGAATCTACTTCGCAGTAAAGGTGGTGAACCAGATGTTACCAATTTATAAAATGATTTCATGATTCGAATTTCAACACAATTCTTAAAGGGAACACGTTCAAAACGTACAGCATTTTGTGATATATGATCATAGCCACTCAAACTATACACATACACAATTTTCCTAAGGCAACCCAGATTTGTTCCCGAAAAAACTCCAATACCATAATTAATTTGAGACATCAGCAAGGCATGAACTAACCTCTCTTTAATACGAATTGGAAGGAATATATTCATGTTGTACAACTTCCGTAGAATAAAAAGTATCTTTGGAAATATAGAAACAGTATGAGCACGAAAATCAAGTCGGTAATAAAGTGTTATGCCAAGTAGTCATTTTAAATAAATTAATTTCCGATAAAAAAAACAATTAGTGGCATTTAAAAAAAAGTGAAAGCAAAAAGAAGAATGACACGAAGCACATCGTTAACACTATTTAACCCCACAGGAAAAGTCAATAGGGCTTAGATCAGAACTTGTACTAAGTGTACAAAAATGCTGCTGTGATCCAATTTTTTTTAATTACTCTATTGGGAATGTGATTCTTAATGGACTTGTTGAGGTCAATCATCTGGGCATCATATTTGACCCAAATTGGAGTTTATTAATTATATTGAGTATATAATCAAGGCATGTGCTATGCTGAGAATTATTGGAAGAAGTACTAACGATTTATTGCATTAAAATCCGTATACGTTTCCTTTGTCAGGAGTCATTTAGAATATTGTTCTCTAATTTGGAATACTTTTTATGAAATTCACCCTGATAGAATTGAAAGAATTTATTTTTCAATTATTTTTATATTCAATACTTTAAATGAGGAAATAAATTGCATAGAATTTGCATTCTCCTACTCGAGAGTTGTGCTTAGAATGTTTATTTTATGAACATTTTCACCGAACAAATGATGGGAATAATAAATCAATTAGATGTTTAACACCCTGTAATAGGTTTTCCCCACTGTTGGATTTCCATTAAGTTAAAATCATTTTAAATTGAGTTTTAATTAGCGTGCATTTATGAAAAATGTTTTGTATATTAGGCTGTAAGATATATGTCAGTAGACCAAATAAATAACGCTCTGAATTCACTGTAACTGGATCTCCCTCTCCATGTTCAAAAAAGTAAAGGCCGATGTTTCCTCGCGACGACATTGCAGCCCATATGGTAACTTTAGGCGAATGGAGTAATGTCGAATGATTGCATTTCGTATTCGTTGCATTCCAGTAACGGCAGTTCTGCTTACTTATGTGTTCATTGAAATGAAAATAAGCTTCACCCGAAAACAGTCAGAGAGTGGTTACCACTCTCCGCTTTCTGTAAGTGACGAAAAGCCCGGGTTCTTCATGATATTAAATATTGGACGTTTTTTCGGTCGTGTCTATTTATATTGCATTTTGCAAACGATGTAAAATTGTACAACTGGGAGCTGAAAACTTATTTTTGCATTTAAACAGTCTTGAATTTTGATATAAAAGAAGATGATAATGCACCACTAAAATTTAATGACGTTTTATTCCAGCCGCGTACGATTAGAAATGCACTTCTCGTACAAAGAAGGACATTCATATATACTTTTTGTATAGAAGAGACCCTTAACAACCACTTTTAGTTGAGAAAAGTGTTTTCGTAGATACCTCCATATAAAAAATACCTTCACAGAGAGACTCTTACTAGAGGAAAGCGTCTTAATTTTTCATACAAGAATTGTCCCACAATCGCTTTTCATGCTGAAAAATGTCTTCATAGAAAATATTTCTTCATATAAGGAAATTTCTTCATAGATACTTTTTATACGTAAAAGTCATGATCATGGGGATTGTGTATATCAAATGCGCGTCTTTGTTGGCACGTTTCTTCAGCCAAACTGTCTTCTTAGATAATCTGCAATAGAAAATTATTTAGTATTACTTGCAAAAATCAATTTCTCACTGACTTTTCCATTTCTTGGAAAACTTGAATATTATAATTAAAATATTATTTTTTTTATTTTGTTATTTTGAACAATAAATTTTACTGAAAATTAAGCGAATGCTTTACAATGCAATTAAATTTTTGCTGATATTTTAAAAATTCTAAATTGAAAACGAAATTTTTCTCAATTAGTTAAGCTACATCATATGTAAATGTTCAATATTGTTGGGTTACTTCAAATTTAAATAGTCAGTGCATTCTACAGAGGCTCAATAACGTAGTCGGACAAACACTAAAATAATGTTGACATAAATATTTTAGACATTAGAAAGAATTGAAAAGATTTTTGTTTTATAATACTAAACAACAGAATATATAATATAAAAACAATTATAAACAAAAACAATAACAAAATTAATTTATGTAAAAAAAATCCCACCAAAATGGATAAATATTTAGCATGGTTCATAATGCCATCTATTATACACAGTTCTCCAACTCCTGACATGCAGCCCCAAACTAGCACTGAACTGCCCCTCCATGCTTAACAGTAGCTTTCAGGTTTTTTTCTTTCAGTTCTTCATTTGGCATTCTCCAAATGTCCCTCTGATCTAAATACAATTATGTATATTTACTTTCGTCCGTAAATAATACTTTATTCCAGAAAGAAATATCCATAATTTCGTATTTCTCAGCAAAATTTATTCCCTTATTCTATTAAGGGAGTTAATATATGGTTTCTTGCGAGCGACTCTACCAATATAACCATTATTTCGCAGTACAAATCTTACTGTTTCTGGGTTATCTTAACCTGTTGGACAATCCATCGTTCGTCCCAACAAGTAAACAATTTTGGTGTTCCAGATTTTTGCTTACTTTCCACAGATTCTGATTCACCTTTTAATTACATCATGGACTGTTGATGTCGGTCTTCCAACTAAATCTCCCATCTCTCTGATGGTTTTTCCATCTTCGAAGTTTTTTACAATAATTTTTCGGACTTCCTCAGATGTGTATAATTTAGGTGGTGGCATTTCCACAAGTTGTATTAAAAAAAAATAAATAAAGAACTTATTTTAACTTTTTTGTATTATAATGCTCTCTATGACGTCAACAAATGCAAACTGCTTCGTGAAATGGGAGTTACCCGAGTTTGTTTTACAATAAACACAGGTGTTGCCACATGTCCGACTACTTTTTTGTCGCTTTATTTTACGTTTAGAGCAATTTTTATTAAAATTAACAGAAAAAAGCAAAATTTATTTGCAGTGATTTTTGTTTTTTGAAGACTGATATCAGAACATAAAAAACAATATAATTTTCATTCTTCACATTTATGTAATTATTCAAAATATTAAAGTAAATATGATTTTATTCATGTCTGACTACTTTATTGAGCCACTGTATGTACACAAATATATCTAAAATTTTGTCTTTTATAAATGATGAGTGATGTAGCAAAACTTGCCTTGATCTTAAAAAAATATTAAATTTAAGTAAAAAAGTATAATAACATCGTTTTAACTATAACGCTAAAATGTTTGAAATGTAATCGAACCTTTTTAAAAATATTTAATTTCTGAAATAATCGAATTCGTCGGTGAATTGTTGAGTTATATGATATGTTCAGTGTTGAGTAATCCTATATATGTATGTACCGATCTTTCAAATAAAAGCAGATTTTTTAAGAGTCTTAAAATGTTTCCCCATTTTGCACAGACCCAACTTTATAACAGAACTACTATTACGTAGAGAAAATATGTAACTGGACTAGGGACCCCCTCTACAACCTGTCTTATCAATTCGATATCTCACTTGCCCGTGACTTTAGACGAATTCCGTATGAGCGTCATTAGTGTCGACGATTAAATAAGAAGTGGACCTGAAGAGTTCAACGAAAACATTTGTTAAGTATTTAATATTTCAACGCGCCGCGCTGCGACATGCTGCGGTGGTGTGTGTGCGCTTTGTTTTCCAATTAACAGCAGCAGAAAAAAAATATTGAAATGACGAAATTCATTAATCGTTGTGACGCTTGTTTGCATTGTGTTATTGCTTATTCCTTTTTCTCGCTTCTCCGCAAAGTCGCAGTTCTCTTCAATCTGTCTATGTTTGACTGCTTCTTTTTCGTTTGTAGTTTCTTATGCCATTTTGATTTTCTTGGGATTTTGTTGTTTTTGTCTTAAGATTTAACTTTTTATTGCGATTTTATTGCCTCGTGTCTTTCTTCATCTCTGCGAAGCGGATGTTAAGTTTTGTATTTTTATACATTTTTCGCTTTATTTTTGTTTTGTTTTATTTTATTTTATCCCCCACCCAACAGCCATGACAAATGTTGTTGTTGTCTCTGCTGTTGTTGCTGTTATTTTACATCGGCAGCAGGTCCAACATATGTCTGTTCGTTTGGTTGCTTTGTGGCGGAGTTGGAGCATTCGAAGTCGCCACCGCCACCACCAAATTTTGCACCAACGAAACGGGTGGACGGCAAAGAAACCAATGAACGAGCAAGCAAACTAACCATGATCAATCACACTGCGTGCAGTGGAAGGCATGTGGTGGCAACCTATCTGAACCTTATGCGGAGGCGCTTTTTTAACCAATAATATAATCGTGAAACGCGAAGGAAGCGTTCGCGTCATGTTAACATTAATGCAACCAAATAAGACGGGTGATGGATGGACGGGCACAAACAGCAGAAAAATTAAACGATACAAAAAACTTTTTGTACATTTGATGTTGGCAAAACAAACGACTCCACACAAATTATGTAATGAGAAGGCGCAAACATTATTAAGACAAAAAGTTACAAAACAAAACACGGAATAAGAAATGCCAACGCGATTAAGGATGCATACGTCAATACAGCAACAACATCGTGTGTGTAGATATAAGATGCAAATGTTACATTGTCACATCGACAGAAGCCAAATTTTACTAAATACATTTAATATTTAATTTGTAACGGAAATTTAATTTGAATGTCAGGGCGTACTTGTGTATGTTCAGAGATTTGCAGTGCAAATGCGTCAAATTCGATTTCGGGGTCGATGAAACCTGTAGATGGCATAAGAAACTGGAAAATATCCGCAAAAAATCAAACAATTATCGTTTCATTGATCGTGAGTTCAATCCACGATATATAGCCAACTATTTTTGAGATATGTATACTGAAAGAAATAAAATTGAAATGTCTAATTTTGTACTTTTTGAGACTTTGTTTTGTTGAATTCATTTATGGGAACAAAAAATAGCTTCTTGATACTTTTTAAACGGTGCTTAGACTCTTTCTAGACTATAAATATATACATAAATATAAATAGCTCTCAGTTTTATTCGAAAATATATTTTCCCAAAAATTCGGTTTTCGAAAACCTGTTTAGCAAAAGAAGGGTTAACAATTTTGTATTTTGGATTTCACACAATGTGGACAAACTGTTTCACTGAAGGCATTTTCTTAAAGAAAATAATTTTTGGGTTAAAACTTTCATAACGAAAACTTCCGTCAAATAACCCTTCCTTAGGGGATGTAAAAACTTTTGTCAAAGAAAAGATATTTAAATTTTTTATTTTAAAGCGTGGTTAGTTAAATTAAAAAACGAGTGGACGGGACCGAGGCTGCACGGACGCCAAAAGTTCAACTTCGCAGAAGCTTATGTAGCAAAATATACAGATTGCGGTCGATAGTATCGTGGTTTATTTGGTGATAATTCGCCGTGACGAAAACGCCCTCTTCTTGTGCATAACATGTCGATGCAGGTCAAATTTCCAACGAAATATTTACAGAAAAGAAATTGTCAGCGTCTAGTATACATACATATATTCGCTTTGTCCATTTTTCTGTTTAAAATTATTGGTGCGCAACTAAATTCTCGCTGTTTTTTTTTTTTTTTTTTTTTTTGCATAAAAATGCACCTTTATTATAAAAACATTTTTACAAACGATTCGTTGAAAGTATTGGCCATCGCTAGCTACTACTATTTCCCATCTTTCGGGCGAAACTCGAATTCCGTCACGGTAAAACTGTTAATGTTTTGAGGCAACGTTTCCAAGTAGGTTTTACCGGGATTGACCTAGTGTTATCATGTAGAAGAATCACTTTTTCGTGTCCTTCAGCGTATTGTGGACATTTCTTGCGCAGAGCTCGGCTCGATCGCATTAATTGAAGTCGATACCGATCCCCAGTGATGGTTTCGCTTGGTTTCAACAGCTCGACCTAGTCCCACAAAATACATAACATAACTTTCGCAGCGTGAATATTCGGCCGAGGCGACGACGTAGAAGGATGACTTTATTTTCTTTGGATTACTGTAATGAATGAATCTGCGTTTGACACGGATCCCCATCAAGCAATGTCGTCGAAGGTTTTTCGTCTTTCTTCACGCGACCGGTCATCAACATCAAAACCATCGTCTTTAAGCCACGGAACCAATTTCGACGTAAACGTTTTCAGATCTCGATGAGCTTCGGCCGCCGTTTTCTTCGATTGAAAGAAGAAAATCAATACTTCCCGCCAATGACGATTATTTGGCACAGAATCATACATGTTTACACAAGCAAAAGAATACGACGTCAAAAGAAAATCACTATTGTGTCGAGAATCGAGTAGGTTATGGCCGAATCGCTAGCACTACAGCGGGCGCCATTGGCAAACAGTGGGTACTTAGTTGAGCACCTAATAATATTTTTAGCATTTTTAATAGGGGCGCAAAATTTAAGGTAGTTTCTCAAATAGTATATACATATATGAGTTGGGTTGACCCTTTACCATATTTGTCAGCTATCACCATAAATAGCTTAAAGTTATTAATGTATTATTAAGAGAATACTGACAATGACTAAAAGTTGGTTCAGTCCTTGTACTGGTCGGGTTCCACCTCCTCTTACTCTTACCACTCACATTCTGTCAAAAAAGTACTGAGTATTAATCGATAAAACACAAAATAGTTATCCGTCCAAATTTATTGCATCGCTTTCAGAGCTTTCAAATTGAATAGTGAGACACAAAAGATCCATTGGCTATTTCTCTCACACTTAAATGATTTGTAGTCACCACTTCCTTCACTTTATCGATGTTAACTTTAGTTGAAGATGTTGATGGCGGACGCCAGGGCGTGTAAATCTTCCACCACCATTCATCTGCACGTGTTTTTGATAAAGTCAATTCATCGTAAGTCTTCCGTGTGCTATTCAGCACACGAAATTATTTTTGGATCGATAATTTTATCCATTGTAAATGAATAAGGACATATTTTCACATTTCTGGTTAGGGTTTCTTTTTTCGGGAATTGTTCTAAGGCAGGATAATTGTTTACGCTAATTCTAGACTTTAGATATTGCGTAAAATTACATAGCTTCCTAAAAAAAGGCAGTGAACAAAAAAATTTTAAATGCATAAGTATAGTACAATTCAGGTTAGCAAATCAACTTTTCAGTTTTATTTAACTGTCCACCGACGCCCTTAATGATCGTAATTATTCTTCTTCTATGCAATAACATCATGAGTTATCATTAAGAAACAACACCACTGATTTGTTAACCATTTGTATCTATTTGGCACCCAAATTTTTGTATTTGCTTTGTTATTAACGTATGCAAATTTTCATTAGCTACATTCAAACTATTATTATATAGTTTTTGTATTATAATACCTTGTACTTCAATTTTCATAATACCTAACCGAATGCTCAAGTTATATGTATTTACGAATAAAGAAATATGCAAACTATTGAGTAAATCTCGATATAAGGCGTTTTTCAGGTCAACGGCATTGAAAGGCTTATTTATCGAAGTTGTTGTTGAATGATTAGTTTTCTCAATTGCTAAACAACGTTACTTCGAAATTGTACAACGATTTTGTTGATTTCTTCAGTGCAACTGAAGCTAAGAAATTGCAAGATAACCTAATATTTATTTCATATTATTTAAACAGCTTTGGGCAGATTTGGAACAATCTACCTGTTAGTGTTGTTGTGCCTACTGATGGCTGTATTTAAGTCCGTCCTTATGTGGATTTTAAGTTATTTTATCTTTCGGCAAAATTTAGGTAATTTGCTTGTGTAAACAGGTGTTCTATAATGTCGTAAGCTCCCCGCTTGAATGACAGGCAAGAGGATAACATAGTTTCTTATTTTTAAACTGATTAACGAATGTTCCATATGAAAAAGAAAAAATGAGTAATTGCAATTGGCATTTAAACTAGTCTAAGCCAATTTCTCATTATTGAGGGAAAGAAGTAGTTGCTGATTCAATTAGAAGAAATATTTCTTAGATAACAAAAACTGAGCGATAGTCATCGGCGTCTGTAAGAATTTCAATATCGTTTAAAATTTATTTCCATAGAATCAAAAAGGGATGAGAGGAAAATTAGCAATAGATTAAAAAAAATCGAGTTGATTGATTCATATTTAGGAATACTCACCGGAGACTTTATAAATTATACATATTTTTGATCATAATATACACCAGGCAATATGCATCATTTGATAGCCATTGGAAGGAACTATTCCAATTCATGTAGCTTTTTTCGGTGACCGTTCAAATTGTGAACGTGTTTATCGAAAAATTCTAAAAGATACGTTTTAGTGAAAACCGGGCTAAATTGTCCTAAAACGTAAATAGTGATTAGGGGAATTCAAAAATAGCGCTGTAATTTTTTCGAGTCTACCTTTGTTCACGAGCTCTTAGAAAAGCGCGTAGAAAAGCATATTTATTTATTTATTTATTTCTGGCTTGTAATTTAAAGCCTTCCGGCCAATTATAAGTAAATTACAATATGCAACAATTCATCATATTTATTAATCAATCAACGCCCATTTATGGCCTACATATTGATAGCATAACAATTTATGAGTTATATAGACATTAACAAAAATAGAAAAAAAAAAATATATATATATATAGTAGTAGTAATGTTAAACATTATAGTAGTAGTAATGTTACACATTAGAGTAGTAACACATCAGATTCTGCTTGAATTGGTTGGGGGAGAGCGAAATTTTTTAAACTAGCCGGCAAATTGTTCCATAACCTTGCAACACGAACCATAATAGATCTTTCAAAAACACTGCTGGAATAACGTTCTATGAGGACTTGAGAGTTTCTATTCGAAGAGAGAAATTGGTAGCAGCATGCAAGACATGCCGGTTGGTTGAACTTAACAATGCAAAAGAATAAATACAAGCATCTCAGTTTCAAAAAACATAGAAAGGAACATCCAAGAAAGTACTTTTCATAGGCTTGGTAATCTCGGGCACAATGGGAACCATAAATATACCTTAGAATCCTATGGAAATATGTGTTAAGACAATGCAGTTGAGATCTGTCTGCACTGAGATAAATTTCTGCGCCATACATGATATGTGGTAATAAAACAGCATGTGCCAAAGTATATTTTATGTTAACCGGTAAAATAACATTAAGATTGTAAAGTTTTCTCAAAGCAAAATTTATTTTTGAACATGTTCGAGAAATGTGCTTGCTGAATTTTACTTTATGATCAATTTCAAAACCAAGATAACAGGGAGAAGGCGTAGAACTGACAAAAGTATTTTGCACAATAATGTTACGATCAATAACAGTTTGTTCACGTCCAGGTTGGAAAATTGAATATTTTGTTTTGGCAATGTTAATAGTTATATTATTTCTCGAGGCCCAAAGACAAATTCGGCCTATATCGCTGTCAAGTCTTGAGATAGAATCATTAACGGAACATGTATTACTTGACATGTACATTTGGATATCATCTGCATAAATACAGAGACACGAATTCAAAACACATAAGTTAATATTATTTAAATACATCATAAACAGGATAGGACCTAGTATTGATCCTTGAGGTACACCAGATGAAATACTACGCAGATTAGACCTATTTTCATGTTTAACAATATATTGGAAACGATTAGACAAAAAGAAAGAAATCAATTTACACGAATAATAAGAAAAATTGAATTGCGTGTATAGTTTTTCACAGAGAATGGAATGATCTATGGAATCAAATGCCTTACTGAGATCTAAAACAGCCAGCACTCCAGCCCGCTTATTGTCTAGCGATCTTTTTATGCTATCGGTGAGGGCGATTATAAGGGAAGTTGTGCTATGATACCGGCGGAATCCAGACTGACATGGATGTAATAACATATATCTTTCAAGATGTTCCTTTAACAAAATTTCCAGGATTTTAGAAAGAGCTGGCAATATGGATATACGCCGATAATCAGCGCAGTTCAGGCCAGATGTGTATTTTTTCTTTACAGGTATCACCATTTCTATCTTCCACGCTGAAGGGAAATGACAAGTTGTTATGATTGTATTAATTAAATGGAGAAAATGACTACGAGTAGATGATAAAATTAACTTAATAAATTTGATAGGTACTGCATCAGTCCCAACAGCGTTTGACTTGATTTTGTATATTGAATTGTAAATTTGGAATTCATTAACAGTTCTGAAGTTTAAACTATATTCCCTTTGTTCTAAGTGTTGAATCTGAGATTGAGATATTATATTAGAGGACACAGAGGTAAAATACGTATTTAGATGGTCAAGATTAATATCACAGATTTCATTATCACAATTGTTACCTCCTGTTGCCTTAACGCGGCGCCAAAAGTCAGAAATATTGTTTACATCGCTAAACATTCGAATCCCGTTAGCTCGTTTGATCCGCCTTATTGTTTTGCGGGAAATTGCACAATATTTCTTATAAACTAACCTATTCCTATCAGTCATATTTTCCAAATATGCCTTAAGGGCAAGTTCTTTGTTTCTTCTAATCCTTTCTACGTCAGGTTGGTCTAACCATTTAACATTATTACGGTAAATAATTATAGTTTTTTCAGGTACGTGGAGATTGTATAGAGACTGTAAAATTTGGTTGAAATAAGAAATCTGCATATCGGAATCGTTTGTATTGTACATAGACGAAAAGTCGGTATCATTAATATCACAGTTGAGATTATCACAGTTTATTGCACTATAATCACGGTATTTCAAAACTTAGTTGGAATATATATTGCACAAACATGAAAGCATGGTATGAATTAAGGGGTGGAAAATAAAATTGGCTACTTCGCGAAATTGCAGATTTGTCACTAACTAATGTATAGTCCATCAATGAAAAGGATGAGAAGGAATATTATTATGGAGGACTGCTAAATTACGTCTTGTTATCATATTGCTAAAGAATATATAGTTTTGCCTATGTTAAAATTATAGTCTCCTACAATAACTACGTTGTTAAATCTCGAAGATATGTCAACAATGTGAGGTTCCAAAACATCTATGTTACCTCTGGCAAATACACAACACCTACGACTAAACTAGATATGGATGAACTACACGAACAAATAAGGCTTCACAAGCATTAGGATCGGCGACCTTGTGCAAGACTCTTACTTTATAACTATTTGCAATATATAGAGCGACCCCTCCGCCACGAATGTTGTCGCGGTAATTTCTATATATTTTGTATCCTGGGATGCTAATAGTTTTGTTTGACACATACGACTTGTACCACGTTTCGACAACACCAACAATATCAAGTGGTCTATTACGGAGAAGACGCTTTACTTCGTCAAATTTCGAAGAATCGTTGCTAGGATTTAACGACTGCGCATTAAAAAAAAAAAAACAATATTAAGATTGTCATTGCCAGAACAGAACTTTTTAACATGAGAATCGTCACTGACATGAACATGACAGAATCGTCACCAATATTGCTACCCAAGTTCATAAAGTGTTAGAAAAATGTGTGTTATGGACGAATGCATTAAAAATTGTGAATTACAAATTACGATATTAAACATTACATACATATAATAAAATCTGACTAACAAGATTGAGAAAATAAAAAAAACAAAAGAAATAAAAAGTAAATACTCCGAAGAAAGCCAAGCCACTTTATCGAATGCAGTATATAGGATAAAATAGTTTGATCTCTCACCCACCCACCCTTCCACGTATATGTGAATATAAATTTACTGCGGTGTTCCAAATCTAGGGGTCGCAAAATCCGATTGTGGAGCACTAGGATTACTCCTGGGACCTGGCTGCCTTCGAATTGAAAAAGTTTCGCCATCAGTGGTTCTGGAAATTAGTTCTTCCAAAGAGAGGAATTTTCTGTTTCCGTTATTAAAAGTTATGCTTGCAGACGGAGAGATTGTCGTTCAAGTACACCCTCGATTCTATGTCAGTCGCAATTACTTGATTCAGCCTTAGATTTCTCCCGGCCAGATATTTTTTCTTTACCGCATCTCGTTGATATATGGAGGAGAATTTGAGAAGAAGCGTCTTTCTGAATTTGCCCAGCCACAAAGTAGAGCTTATATCAGACCTAGCGACGTTTATTCCCAATGCTTGTGGAATTTTTAAAGCAATGTCTCTAGGTTCTATATTACTTGGCAGACCACTAATCAGAATGTCGCATCGACAAAGCTGGTGTCTTATTCTATGGTTGTCTCTTTCCAAGCTTTTCAACCTATCGTCTACTTTGGAGTGAAACTCTGCACACTTTTTCTTTTGAGTTTCAACTATCTCATTTAGTTTGGATATGCATCCTTCTACCTCTCGTTTGACAGTCGCTGACAATGAATCCATGAAATCACCCACTTTTACCGTCAATGCATTTATGGCTTCCCACATTTTGTCCGTGGTATCCACTTTTTGGCCCAATGACGAACATGATTCACATCGCCACCAAACAGATCCATTTTTTTAGTCAGAATATCATACGCAGCATCGGACAGCTTGGAGCATACTTTGCGGTGAAACCAATTTTCGCAGATATAACAGCAAACGCTACCGCAAGATTTCGTTATGTTTTTGTCACAGGCTGGGCATGTTGTTGTTGTGATGATATTACAATCTAGTTTGAAACAACTCAAACACAGTAGAATTTCATATATTTTGAAGAATGGAGATTATTTTCTATTGATTGGTTATGTTTTTGCTAATTTTTATTTAGTTTAAGTATTTTTTTTATTATTATTAGTCAGCGTACTTATAGAAACTACTCTAGCATCTTCAGGGTTGCAAAATTATATCTTCCATTCGGAACGTCCAATTTTTCATCGCTTTATCGAGCATTCCTGTTATCCTGTAACGACTAACGACCTAACGTAACCCCACAAGAAATAATCAAGAGGCGTTAAATCGCAAGATCTTGGGGGCAAACTCACAGGGCCAAATCCATTGTTTAACGAGCAGTGTGGCATGTTGCACCGTCCTGATGAAACCACATGTCAACAAATTCAACTCAGCCAATTGGGACAAAAAAACCGCGTATCATGGCTCGATATTGTTCGCCGTTGACGGTAACGTTTCTTCCAAGGTCGTCTTTGAAGAAAAATGGACCGATGATGCTACAAGCCCATAAACTACACCAGACTGATGGTTTTTCGGGATGCATTGGTAATTCATGTATGGCATGTGGCTGTTCATCACTCCAGATGCGACAGTTTTGCTTGTGTACGAATCCGTTCAGCAAGAAATGCGCCTCATCGCTGAACACAATTTTTCGATAAAACGGCGGATTTTCATTGAGCTTTTGTAAGGCCCATTCACCAAAAATTAGACGTTGTGGTAGGTTATTCGTCATTCCATGATGAAGTGGCAGAGTGTACTGTACACTTTTCCAACCTGAAAAACTAAGATCTTAAATCACCCTATACATGTACATATCGGCACAAAATATAAAGAAACGGGATCGTAGCTTGTACACATATTCGACTTATAACAAACCTAGTCTTACTTGATGGATAAAATGTGATGGTAAATAAATCAATTTTCGTTACATAAATTATGTCTTCTCGTAGTGCTTATAAAATCGAACGCTAATTTTTGCCATCAATATGGATTTTGACAAGAATGCACGGCTTATTATCTTTCATGGTATCCAAAAGAGATGCACAATTTCTGATTTAATTTTTCAATTCAGCAGATCCAAATTTTTAGGAATGGAAACTGTGCGTACCCAAAATTGATGTTATAAATGTCTAGAGATTGCCTTCAAACAGAGTAGTTGTGTTTTATTTGGCTATTTTTCCCTTAATTATAATTAAATATTTTGGTTGCCTAAATGGATATTTTTTGTGGCAAATGTACCAAACTCTTTCCGAGGAATGACCCCCAAATTAATCCATGTAGTGGTTACTGCAAGAAGTTTTTCCATCGGTCGTGCTGTGAGGGGAGTTTGACTGACTACGACTATAAATTGCTGATGAAAAGTGTAAACCTATGCTATTTTTGTCCAGAGTGCATTGGAGTGCCTGTGAAGTTGCTGAAGGGACAGGAAAATCTATTGGATGCTCATAAACGAAGTATGGAAAAAATTACTTATGTTTTCGAAGTATAAATCAAAACATTTAATGATCAGATGATGCAGTTAAAAGAATGCTTTGTGGAGAAGATGAATAAGTATGAGACTGAGATCGCATTTGCAAGTAGCGAATTTCTCTGCAAGTATAAATGCGCTCAAAGACTCAGTGGTTGTTAATTCCAATTTTGGTGTGAATGGTGCCGTTAATTCTCGCTCGAGTGTTTCGTTGGATTTTGTGCCTTCTGCTATGGTTGATTCTCAATTGAGTGATTCTTCAGTTCCTGTAATTGGGCTCTCTTTGTCGCACTCGCTCTCTAATTCTGGATGTATCACCAATACACCTTTAACTCAACATACATGTACTTACTCAAATGCTCTCTCTGAATCTCTAGACAATGAGAGAATAATTCAAAATAGTGCAGTTGTTGCGTCTATTGAGTCCGTCAGTCAAGGTGTTGATGTAAATCAATCCGAGCAGTGGAAGAAAGTCATCAATAAAAAAAGGAAAAATCGTAAAGTTGTTGCAGGAAGAAACTCTAACACTGAGTTGGCAGTTGTGGATAGAAAAAGATGGTTTCGTCTCTCTTCTTTTAAGCCTACAGTCTCTGAAGAGGATATCATTGAGTATGTTATTAAACATGCTAAAATTGAAAAAACAAATATCTCATGCTACAAGTTGTTGAAAAAAGATTTCCAATATGAATTACTAAATCGTGTGAATTTCAAACTTGGAGTATCCGCGTCATTCTACGAAACTATTATAAATCCATCTTTGTGGCCTGTCAATGTAAAAATCAAAGATTTCCAGTTTTTTCCAAAAGTGGCTGTCCAAAGGAAAATTGGGTAAATAAAACACTTTCTAATATTGAAGATAACCCGCTAAAAATCTACTATCAAAATGTTGCTGGTCTAAGAACTAAGTCAAATTTAATTTTTACTGGTACTTCACATCAGGATTATGACATACAGGGTTGCTCATATTCGACGGACCCATGTTTTTAAAAAAAAAATCAAAGAAAAAAATAAAAATTTGGCGGTTGGCAATCTTCTTCATTTAATTTGTTCCAAGTAGATTTGTTTACATCAATTTTTGAATATGATATCTCTCAAATGGCCGCCTCTGGCGTTGATGGCGTATTGTGCCCTTTTTGCAGCATTTTCCATCGTTTTCGCCAACATTTCGGCTGGAATAGCGGCTATTTCTTCACGAATGTTGTCCTTGAGCTCTTCTACGGTCCTTGGCTTGTTAACGTAAACCTTTGACTTCAAATGTCCCCACAAGAAGAAGTCAGCGGGCGTCAAATCGGGCGAACGCGGTGGCCAGTCCAAATCACCACTTTTCGACATCAAACGGCCCGGAAACAAATTCTTCAGAAAATCGATTGTTATGCGACTTGTGTGCGGTGGAGCGCCGTCTTGTTGAAACCAGAACTGCCTCATACGCTTTCGACGAATAATTGGCATCACAAAATTGGTCATCATGTCGCGATAACGCTCCTGGTTGATGGTAACAGCATGGCCATTTTCGTTTTGGAAGAAAAACGGCCCAATGACCGTTTTCGCACTAACGCCGCACCAAACTGTGACTTTTTCGTCATGAAGAGGCAATTCTTGAATCTCCTGAGGATTTTCAGTGGCGTAAATACGGCAATTTTGCTTATTTACGGTCCCATTCAATGTGAAATGGGCTTCATCGGACATGATAATTTTGTTCCAAAATTGCTCGTCATCATCGGCCATTTCGATGACTCGTTGGGCCCATTCCAATCGACGATGCTTGTCCGCAGGCAACAATCTTTGCGTCAATTGAATTTTGTACGGGAACAAATGCAAATCAACGCGAATAATCCGTTGTAAAGTGGACCCCAAAAGAATATGCAACGTTAGCTTTTATAAGGCGAAATGGGTCCTCTTTCAAGGATCCTTATGCTCTTAAGGTTCTATTCACTAGTCTTGTTCGTTCAAGGTTAGAATATGCATCAGTTATATGGAATCCCTTTTACGAAGTGTACAAAGTAAGGCTTGAAAGAGTGCAGAAATCTTTTACTAGGTTTGCTTTACGCTCACTGAACTTTGACACTGTTCTTCCACCTTATGGTGTGCGATGTCTTTTGATTGGACTAAAAACTTTAGTAAATAGAAGAAAAATCTTGTCAATGCTTTTTTTATCTGATATTGTTTCTGGTGGAGTTGATTGTCCTGCACTACTTAGCAAAATTCACTTTAATGTACCGCAAAGAAGTCTTAGAACTTGTGATACTTTTTACATAAACACTGTTCGGAGTAATTATGCTGCTAATGCTCCTATTTTAAGGATTTTGAAATTGTATAATGATATTTTTCAAGAATGTAACTTAGATCTTAGTTTATCCAAAAATATATTGAGGCTTATGTTAAATAATATTCTTTAAGTATTCTTTAAGTATTTAAAAATTATGAAACATTATTATATTATTATTATTATTATTATTATATTATTATAATATTATTATATTATTACAATTTAATACCAAGCCATTTAAAAAGTTTTAAATTATGTCCTGATTCTTACAAACGGCACATTCTACAACACTTTCAGACTTTACTGTAAAATTTTGTTTTCAATTAAACTGTGAGCAGCCTTTATTGCATACCGATTATCTTATATTTCAAGATTATATTCCGATTAACTTCTAACTTTTGAATTAGTCTTTTTTTTCCATACTTTTTTTTGTCTTCAATGATCATAATGTCATATTATATTATTATATGTCATATTATATTTTTATAAATTTTATATTTAATTTTTATTATGATGAATTGTTGCATATTGTAATTTACTTATAATTGGCCGGAAGGCTTTAAATTACAAGCCATAAATAAATAAAATCTGTGGACTTTTGACAAAAGCACTTAAGTGTAATTTTCAATTTTTTCAGGAAAGCGAAAATGCTGCGAAGAGCTTTGCAATTTTGTTTGTGTATGTCTTTAAAGAAAAGTGAAAATTTTGTATTGCTAAGGAGTTTTTTTCTGTAATTTTGGTTTATTTTAATATATTTTTATAATTTGTATATATTAAAGAATTTTTACAAAACATAACATAAGATGTTTTGTCAAACAGATATTTGGAACAAAATACAACTTAATTCTAGATAAGTGTTTTTGTCAAATTTATTTTGCCTGAAAAAAATTTAAATTTTTAGTACTTACGTAGACATAAGATGTTTTGTTGAATGTAGTATAGAAAAAAAATTGATATAAGTTGATTCTTCAGACAACATTTAAAGTTTATTAAAGAAAATTAAAAACATTAATAAGAAAATAGAGAATTCATTTTGCATATATAAAACTAATAAAAGTTATAAGTAATTATAAAAAAAATTATAAATGACACGAGCAGGTAAATTTTATTTTTTATAAAAATTTCAACTTCACACTCTCCTTCAGCTTTTAAGGTCTCGTAAAAACTGTGAAAATTTGGGTTGAGTAATGGCAACATCTGAATTAAATCACGTTTCTTGTTCAATGAAATAGGGAGATCAGCGCTATAACTTCTGGTCAGTGATAAATTCTGATGTTTTCTACGTCGTTGATTGATATTCAGCTCTTTAAAATTTTCGTCCAATTGATGAGATAATTTATATTGTAATATTCCAGGTTTGTCTTTCATGTATCGCATCCAACGAACATATTTCCATTCAAATCTGTCACCTATACAAATAGTAAAATGAGAAACCAAGTTGAATATAAAGAAATGAATAAGTATAAATTTAAATATGTATACTAACCTGTGGTATTGTTTGTTCTCCAAGTATAGTTATTCTTTAAAAAACTT
>JAHXMU010000099.1:198496-234610 GCA_019455685.1 Philornis downsi | reverse complement strand
ATTCTGGAGCAAAAAATCTATCCATTTCATAAAAATTGCGTTATCTGATTACATTTCAATTTAAATAAGTTTGGAATTTCAAAGGTAAATGTTTTTAAAGTAAAGTTCAAAGACTCGGAAAGTGAAGTTCAAATCGCCTCCGTTAGCAACAAGTTTATAAATAGAAATGTGCTGTTAGGTAATTCTTGAATCATATATATATATATATATAGTTGCACAAATATGTCTGGTGGTGGTGTGTTGGGGATGGTGGAATACAAAATAATGATGTGTGGTGTGACAGTAGTTGTGACACGTCACTGTCGTTGCAGAGCTTAAAGAGCCATTTGTGATTGTTTACACTAATTGTTAGTACGTGTTTGTGTTTGAGTGTGTTTGTGATAATTTAATCGTGCATTCTCTGTGTGGAATCTTATCTCATTATTAAGTGTTTAATGTAGTTATTGGCTCTTGCATTTCAGGCGAAGTAGAATGAAAGAAAGCACTTTTACCATGTAGATAATTGATTATACGGCAAAACGTTTACGTACATAAACAAAATGGAAGGGTACTATACAAAGTACAGGGTGTCCGCGTCGGGAAGATATACTACTTTGTTTTGCCGCCATTTTGGTAAACATTAGTCTTGACAGATCATATTTGGCAGTCGTGAAAGAGACGTGGCAAATTTATTATGGAAAAATATTCGATAAAATCAACCATCATAATTTTGTTAGAAACAACGTGCCAACAACGTACTGCAAGATCGGCCGAAAACATTACTGCTACTCAAGAAAATGTTCAAAACAATCCATCAACCTCAATTCGACGCCGTGCTGAGGAGCTTGGTCTTCAAAGATCAACTTTAACCACTATTTTGCACAAGGATTTGCATTTGTTTCCATTTAACATTCAGTTGACACAAGAGCTTCTTCCACAAGACCATTTACGCCGTCGTACATATGCCAATAGGATGTTACAGCTCGCCCATGACAACCCCGATTTTCATGAAAAAATCATGATGAGTGACGAGGCACATTTTCATTTGAATGGATATGTGAGTAAACAGAACGGTTGGTTCTGGGCAATGGAATACGCTCAAATCATTCATCACTCACCTTTACTTCCATTAAAATTGACAGTCTAGTGTGCAATTTGGTCAGGAAGAATCATTGGACCTTACTTCTTTGAAACTGAAAACGGCATAACCGTAACTGTCAATCGGGAGCGATATCGTGATATGATTGAAAACTTTTTAACACCGCAACTGCATGCTTTGAGCTTGACTAACATGTGGTATCAACAAGACGGTGCCACATCGCATACATTTATCTGATATTGTATTCCATACATAATTGCTGACATTAAACAAAACATTTATCAATATAAGATCCATTCTCTTTCGTTTAATCAAAAATTATAAACAAACAAAGTAGTATACCGTCCCGACGGGCACCCTATATTTCAAATGCGTATTTTAGCCCTGGCGGAGTGGAAATGTCAAAATTATGCGTTATAACAATTATACATTTAAATTGTGTCGAGTTGAAAACTAAATAAGCGACACTGCTGAAGAGTAATCAAACAATTACAGATCGCATCCGTTGCAGGTGCATGTTCGACAGTCAACTGGGGCTGTTGACATTTCAAATTTTTCTAAAAAATCGAATGATTGGGAAAAATTACTTGCATTTGAAATTAATTTCTCCTTCCCTCATTGCATAGTTGTATACCTCTTGAATTTTATTTTCATAAGAAACTAGATACGCAGTATGTATTTCTACTATTACTTTCTAATATTATTACAGAATAAATAGACTACGAGGTGTGATAAAAAAATAAAAAAGTATTTATTTATTCATCAATAACTATCTTGTCCCCTTCAAAGTAATCCCCCTCAGATATAATACACTTATGCCAGTGTTTTTCCAATCCGCGTGGTATCACCAACAGCTCCTGTTTCGATTTTTCTTTTATTTCCTCAATCGTAGTAAAACGCTTTCCTTTCATCGGTGTCTTCAGTTTTGGGAAGAGGAAAAAGTCAGCGGGGGCCAAGCCAGGTGAATACGGTGGTTGAGGCATGATTGCGGTTTTGTTTTTGGCAAAAAACTCACGCACAAGCATCGATGTGTGAGTTGGTGCGTTATCATGGTGCAAAATCCATGATTGGTTTTTCCACAATTCTGTGCGTTTCTGACGAATTGTTTCGCGCAAATGGCGCATAACTACAAGGTAGTATTCCTTATTGACCGTACGACCTTGTGGCAAGAATTCATGATGCACCACGCCATTGCAATCGAAGAAAACAGTGAGCAAAACCTTCACATTTGACCGAACTTGACGTGCTCGGGCGACCTTCCTTAAACCGGTTATACCACAATTGAACTTGTGTTCTGCTCATAGTAAACTCGTCAAACGCCACTGTCAACGTTTCAAATATTCTTGCACATTACATTTCATTTTCTACACAAAACTTAATATAGTTTTTTTGATCCATTTTTTCGAAAAAAAATCGAAGAGCATACCAAAACACGACTAACCTTTATATCTGTCAAAAACAAACTGACATTCCAAAATGGCTGATATTGTCAACATATATAACAGACATGTGTACCAACATAACAAAAAAAATGCGAAAATCGAACATACGCAATTCACGAAATTGGAAAATAACGGTTATTTTTTGATCACACCTCGTATTTTAAGATATGAAAATTTTGTCCATGGTTTCGGAGCATTCACTTCTAAGGGTCACCCAATTCAACTCTCGTTATCAATTACTGCCGGGGCGAAAGAGAGCACAAAAACAGCAGAAATGAAGGGACAGTGAGAGGTTCCGAAGTTTGTTCTATTTTTTTTTCGATAAGATTTGATAAGAATGCACAGACATGAGGTAAGGCATATCTGTAAGCAACACTCTTAGATGTTTAAGAATTATCTTCTAGTTGTGAGTAATGAACTGATAAGGAAAATCAACAACTAAGTAGACCAACATAGTCTTAATCAGAGTGAATGTTTATTTCTTCAATCCAAGTTATTGTTGTTGTCTTTTTTGACAACATAAAACTCTTAAATAAAGTATTCATGTCGTTTATGTCCGATATATCCAATTGCATATACAGGGTGGCGCACCAATTGCTATACAATAAGAAATTCAAATAAACTTTTTTTAATCAATGTATTTCTTTTATTATTTATTTATTTTTTTTTTAATCAATTTTATTTTATGTAAGTAATTGGTGGTTTTGAAGATGATAGGCCGTAAATGACCTTAATGCTTATTCACGCATATGCGACACCTGATCAGAAAATTATTTATCAGAAAATTACTTATTACTGTCAAATTCCTTCCTGCTTGACACAACACCGCAAAAAAATCTGTTGCAGTCAGTGTATCCTAAAGACGGGGATTTTTTCATAATAGTTTACAATTGGTCTATTAGAGGTTTAATAAGCGAATGCCCTAAAATTGTATTAATAAATTCAAAATTGTCGTATTAATTGCTTTATAAGTCTGCCATTTCTATTGAAAGTTTCTCCCTTCTGTGAGCCTCTTTTAGTCAAATTGTTGCGACATATATTTACTATTGCTTGACAATTTGGTGCAATATTCTTACTCCACTAGAATTCCACGATTATTTCAACTTGCATAAGTTTACATATTGATGAACATAAATTTAAAATAATAGGTAACTTCTTATTCGATATTTATATCAGATTACTCAAAAATTTAACTTATTATAATTTTGAATAACGTACTTGACTGTTCCTGTTACCTTCCCAGTTCCTGTTTACCCTTTTTGCACGTAACAAAACCGTTTCATATTTCATGTACACAATCTAGCACAAAAAAAAATAAAATTCAGGTTTAATTAAATACGGTTCAAATTCTCACCCACAGTGTGAACAGTACATTTTCTGTTAAAGTTCGTCGTTTTTTGAGAAGCGGAAGAAAACTTCAATATAATTAAATGTTTATTTTTACTGTAAGAACAGTAAAATTTGTCAGCCGCTGGTAGGTCGGCTCAGCCGATTTTGGGGATAAGATGCCGTGTATATCTTAAAGAATTTAGTTATCACTATAATTATTATTGCGGTTATAATTGTACTTCATCTATATTTTAGAAATACAGAGTCGGCATAAACCGGAATAATCAACTTAGAAGTGTTAACTACGTTGGAATTTAACTTCCCCAAAAAGTAACTATATATGGCAACGACGTGAACATCAGTTGTTTTGCGGTAAAAAAAACTCTGCTGTTTCTTACAATGACGTTACAAATGGAAATCAACAGGTTTTGTGAAAAGAAAATCCAGAACAGTTTTCTGTTGTAATGACTTTTTAATATGAAAGTCTGAGTTGGGCAGTTTGAATGTTGGAACCATTGCAGAGTCGAAATATGTTAGATAAATATACATTTCGTAAAATTTGTTTTGAAAGAGACGAATTGGTATGCAAGAGGGACTTTCCTTAGCTGGATCATGTGGAAGTGAGAAAAGAAGGTGTTTGCAGCCAGTGACTATGAAAAACAATTACAATTTTTCATTGTTAAATTCCTTTTCATACTTCGCATCTTTGATTTAAATGTCGACATCAGACGACTGCTCATTTTGAGTAAAAACTTAAAAAATAACTCTAAAATCAGTGCCCCTTTGCATCTGATAAAAGGTAATAATAAAGACAAGATTTGGAAGGTGAATTGCCGTTCTTTAATGTTGTCAAAGAGATGCAATTTCATCTACTCGGGATAAGATTTTTTTTAAATAAAAAAAGACTAATCAGCTTTTTGTCTTGTCTATTATAGGATGACTAGAAGATCTCAATCGTTTAGTAAAAAAATAAAAAATTCGGAGCTGAAAGTACTCAATTCATCTTATTAACTACCATTCATTTGATTACTACTTTGTTTTGGTTTGCAATATTGGTTAAGGCCGACACAAACTATCGCATCATATTGCAGGGGTAGTTCATTAATGTACTGCAGTTTCTGCGGTTTTATATTACGAAGTATTATCACAAAGAGCTGAGATTACAATTAGGAATCTTCAACATCATATTATACAGTATAGAGTATTGGAATCCGATTTTTTATAAAATGAAATTAACTAAAAAATATAAAATGTATTTGTTTTACTTTATCTGTTTAGTTAATTGAAATGATCAAAAATATCTTTTGTAAAATATTCTGCATTGCTTGTAAAGTGCTTGTAGGTGAAATTAATAAGTTCCGATTCCAGTAGGAGATGCATTTAGGTTGTTTATTTTATAAAGAAAATCAAATTTTTAGTTATTAATGAAATAAAAATTATCCAATAAATGAATATCCAATAAATTTATCATCTGCCAACTCGTTTGATAAATCTAAAAATGCACTGACTATTCAGAGATGTCGAATCGACCACATAATATTTGTGATCGCAAGTAAAACCGATTTAAGTGAATTTAGGACAAAGTCAAGTTTGTTCATTATTATTATTGTACATATTTTGACGCATTTTTACAAAAAATCTACAACAAAAGTTTAGCAATTTTTCAAAATAACAATTTTTAAAGAATAACGTATATTTCCAAGTGTTCATACTGACAAGATTTCAAAATTCTGGATATTTGGAAAGTTGCAAGAAATTCTAAAACTAGCGATAAAGAAGAAATTTAGTACCTCAACACCTTCTTTTCCTTTTAGGCACAAATGTTGTACGTTTTTGAGAATCTCTCCTTTAATATTAGGGCCCGGAATATTGTTTCTGTCCCCATCCCATAAAATCTATTGACAGTCCTAAAGCATGGAGTGGTCGAATTCTTTCCTTACTTCAAGTCGTGACCCTTTTATTTTTACAATTTATTTTCTATGCGAAGATCAAAAATAGGTTTGCCACAGGCAGTAAAACGTTAAAAATATTATTAGCATTTAGGGAAAAGTGGAAAATTGTGTTTTTTTAATTATTATTATTAAATTTGTAAACTTTGATTTGGAATTGGGCAACTGAAGTCGATTGCAGATCCTGCTCTTCCGCAGACAAGTCTGTACAATTCGCATTTCTAAACTTTGACTCCAACTCCAGTTCCGGTATATCAGTTTCCGGTATATCTGTCGTTCCTAGAGAAGGTGATAATGAGCCAGCAACTTCCTTAGATCTTACGAAATTGTGATCTTAATTCATCATTCATAAATTACACTCATTCAAATAATTGACCACAGTTCAATATTTTTCCATTTGGTAAGAATAATCTAATGGCTGATAATAATCAGTTCAATCTCATTTACACTGCCGCTCACTTGAATAGCACTCCCCTAATCATTTAACAATAGTGACTACTATTTAAAGTACACTTCACGTAACTATTCAGTTGTTTCTCCTACTTCCACACATCACCTAAAAAAATTTCAAGCCATTTAAGTGTCCCGTTATTTTAATTCGCTCTTTTCTTTTAAATGAGTGAAAAATGTGTTCTTTTTTGGCCCATTTGAATAGCACCCCTCACGTGGTAATCATTTTAAGTGTGAAAGTTTTTTGCAAATCATCATAAATCAGATCGGATTACAGTAATTGTGTAAAATTAAATATAAAACAATCGATTCAAAGTAAAATGGGCCGAGCTAAATCCTTGAGTGTCGAGGAAAGATCCAAAATCAAAATCTACAAGGAGTGTGGACTTTCTATTCATCAAATAGCCAGAAAAACTAATAGAAGTCGCAAAGTTATATCGACATATTTACGTGACACCGAAGGCTATGGAAATAATATGAAATGTCGGACAGCAAGTGCTATTACAGCCGCTGACAAGAGGTCTATTCTGAGATATGCTTCAAATTCACACGACTCTGCTGCAAAAATTAAGGAAAAAGTTGGAGTAAGTACAAATGTATCAACGGTAAAGAGTTATTTTCAAAGCAGCACACTTGCAATGCTTTAGACTTAAAAAAAAACACCGCTATACAATCTCCGTAAGGAACGTCGCATTAATTTTTGTCGTACGACTATGACGTGGAGTAGAGAGTGGAATAGAATTATATTATGTAGATGGTCCTGATGGATATAATTACTACTTCCACGATCTTCGAAAAGAGGAATACCTACTCAATCGATTACACAGTCGGGAAGGTGGAGTTATGGTATGGGGTGTGATCTCCTATTATGGCACAATAGAGCTCCAGTTTCTCTCTGAAAAAATGACTTCATACAAAGTCGTGCTGGAAAAAACTTTTCGTGAAGTTAAAAATGTTTTTGGAGACTTGGAATGGAAATTCCAGCATGACAACACGCCAATGCACACAGCAAATCTTTAAATAGTGGATTGAAAGCCAAAGTGTTGAGGTTATGAACTGGTCGCCTTACTCTCCAGACTTAAAGATTATTGAAAATAGGTTTGGTCGTGTATTTTGGACCTAATCAAAAAACTGTATGATTCTTTACCGAACAGAATATATGAATGTATTCTCGATCAGGGCGGAAGGACTCACTACTAAATTTTACTTAAAATACTTATGTTTAAATAAGATGTAATCAAACAATAATACCTTTAATTTAGAATTAATGTTTCAAATGAACCAAAAACTGAAATTGAATTTCTGAGGTTTTTTGTGTTGAATGTTTTAGTACTTAATTCATTAAATTGAAAGAAAATTTATGTTATAGGATTACAGCAAATACGTGAAATATAATTTATAAAAGCACAACCAGTTCATTATAATTATTTAAAAAAAAATCGAGTTTAAAAAAATATTTAAAGGGGGTGTTATTCAAGTGAGCGGCACTGTATATCGATGCCACTATACGATTTATGGATGACCTTTCCAAAGCCGACAAATGATCCCAAATTAAACTGAACGTCAAAACTTTTCGCTTTAAATGGTGTGATAACTCCATACGCTTTACTACTGTGCCATTAATTTCTGGATCATTTTGGTGTTTTGTCGGACGATAAAAAACAGGTATTAAAACAAATCAGGAAGTTTTTAAAAAGTGTTCTTTCTGAACTGTCCCCTATTTACAGGTATGACAAAAAAAATCGCTGGAAACATCGCTGCATCTCTGATGAAATAACGAAAACTACAGAAAAAGAAGGTAATCTCTGAGCTCTCATTGAATCATCAATAAGCAAACCAATGAAAAAAAAACTGAAATTGTTTTGCCTTTTAACAATGACTGTGAATTGGGATGGTATAACTGGTTTCTTCAGATCCCCATCTAAATGGGAGTGCAGACGTATTAAATGTGTCGTATCATATTGGACCTGTTGTCCGTCCGTCCATCACGTTATACCTTGAAGTTGCGGCGACGTTACGTACATTCATATTTTCGTGTGCTATTGAAAATATTTTAGCTCACTAATTTAATCAGAAGAATAACAGCAATAACAACAACAACAACAAGTTAATACTTGTTAATAAATTATAATACATTAGCAATTTGCAAGTTTGCTTTGTTAACAGCGCAGCAGTTTATTTTTGGAAACACTAATTTCAATTTGAATGCTATAAAAATCGTGTGTTGTGGTGGCTGACTGATAGACTGTATTTGAAGTCGAGAAATGAGCAATGAATTAGAGGGAGCGCTCGTCAAACGCAGCACGTACGTATGAGAGACAGACACAGTTTGAAATCAAGAATATCTGTTGATGCCTAAATTATTGGTTTTTATTTGCCTTTGGGACAAAGTATTTGGATTTAGTTTCATTTTTCAGTTGTTGCCCACATTTAGTTCGGTTGGTCTAGAGATGTGTTATATCCGGCTACTATTGAGGAGAGGTCGATAATATTGATATTCTTGTCACGGATCTGTTATGGCAAATATATTTTGACAAGGTGTCGAAAAATTACACCTTAAGTCTAACAGAAGTCAATGTGCAATTCTGACTATACAAATTAGCATATGCGGAGAGAAATTAAGAAAAAAAACAATCTGCAAATTAACAGATCTGTTCGCATTGATGATACAAAAGGAAAAATGCAGTAGTACTGACTCCGAAGTATAAGACCAATTTTTATTTCATTTGTTTATTTCTTTTATCAAAAATCTTTGTTTATTCATCCAAATATATTTTATCGCCTTTATATTATTTATCCCCGGACACAGTATAGTTCATTTCAAGCTGAATCTCTTTAGTCAAATTAAGAAGTCATTCGGTCATACTTTAATTGAATTTTTGTCGAAAAATTCAAGAAGAGCAAAACCACGAAATGTCTGTTCATACATCTGGCCTCTTTTGGGATTTGAAAGAAATTCATTTACAAAAGAAAATAATTATTTTAATCTATTATATAATTTCTCCCTTTTTTAATAACTTCTTCCCACCTCTCTGGGAGCTTTTTAATTCAATTTAATTTTGTTGCTCAGACTACGATGTAGATGATAGTCGGAGGGGGCGACTATCTGGGGAGTACGGTGGGTGAGCAACAACTTTCCACCCAAGCTCTGACAGTTTCTAGCGGGTCTGCAAGGCACAAATCGAGATTGTTCACAAATCCAAACTCTTCTTTTATGACCCCTTAACGGTTGAGACTGATTTTTGGATTATTTCAGCTATTTCCATAACTGCTGTGCGGCGATTAACAATAATTAAATTTCTCACCTCCTCGGAAACAATTTCTTTTAGTCGCACTGATCTGGGTCCGTCTGTCACGGAGAAGTCGCCCGTAGAAAATATTTTGAACCATTTCTGGCAAGTTCCTTTATTTCGGCTGACTTCAGCAGCCGTTTTTCCTTTTCGGAAATAATACAGCATAACATGCCTTTTTTGCTAATTTTTTTACTTTTTAGAAGTTTTTTTCAAACGCTATAACCACTCACGACTAGGACGAGAACACAAGTAAACAATAGTAAACAGTTTAGAGAAGGGGTGTTTGAAGGAACTGTACGTCATGAAAAGTGACGTATGGTGAACTAATGAATTAACCGAACGAACTTTCCGAACAACCCAATATATATCTTTCATGATGTCAGACAATGAAATATTGACAAATTGGGCTCTATTTGAGACTCACTTTGCCCCCCAAAAAGTGAATCTTCCCAAATCCCTCGCCCTTTCCTAGATCACACTGATACATTTTAGGGATCTAAGAAATATAAGATTCACTGAGAAAACGATACAAAAGAACGTATCTGTGCTTGCAAGGAACGACGACTTAATTCGGATTTAATCGTTTTGAGAAATTACGCTTTTTGTTTCAACAAATCGCTTATATCGAAATTTGTTTCAACTGAAATTTTTAAATCGAAATGATGCTAAGAAACATATCCTTACTGGTTATTTATCAATATTTGAAGATATTATGTAATTTAAAAAAATCGTGGTTTTAAAAAATTGTTTTGCAATGGAGATTGGATATAAATACGATAGATACTATATGTATACAATAATAATAACAAATAAACCTGTAGATTTGTAGAGATTTAGCTTGCTGGAATCTACGGAGGGTGTATGGGATAAGAGAAACGGCAGCTATACTTAATTTTACTCTATGACCGCAATCCATGATGGTGGGTGCATAAGCTACCGTCTTTCCGCATTTTTAACACCCATCCACTTGCTGCATCTAACTTTTATTAATAATAATTACAAAGCCATCGACGTTATGTTCTGATTTGCAAACCTAAAATCCAAATTGGAGAGAGAAAAGCAAGCAGAAACCGGACACTTTCTAGCTTTCTGTTGTCTACATCACCATTTCAGATAGTTAATAATTCTACAAGAAGCCCAAGACCATGTTTTCGATATTTAACATCACGACTTACCACCATTGCCTCCATTGGCTTTGAAAGAAGAGAGCACATTAAGATAAAGATGAGGTACAAGTACGACGGGTATTTTCGTTAAAAGACGACAAAAACAAAACATCAGAAATCATTTACATAATGTCCATTGATTGAGGTCTAGGTCGATTTTGAACGTTCGTTGTCTCTCATACAAAGTCACTATTTTTTCTTCTTTCTTTATTGTTGGTTAAAAATTCGTTAAACGACATTATAGTCATCAGTCAGTTGTCGTCTCTTCTTTACCATTTTCAGTCAATGTGAATGCCTGTGTGTGAGTGTGTGTTGGCTATGTTATCATTACACCAGAAAAAACCTTAATGCGTTTTTGTTGGTATGAAAACAAATATGTATGGGGAAAAAGCAACATAACATTCGTTATATAGAGCAACATGGTCGTTGCTTGAGACGCGGCTCCAAGACACAACGAATGAAAACGAAAGAAACACGGAAACCAACAACAACAAATACAAAAACACATTCGAACATAGCCTTAATATTTGTGTAAACATACAATACGGAGTCATACCGTCGTTGTGTCATTGTTGCTGCAGTAAAAGGGCAATGTTTCTTAAAAAAACCGGCAAAACGAGCACTACCACCAGCGCCAACAGCGCCGATGGGGAAATGACAAAATTGTGGCGAAAGAAATGTGTTCGAGTGAAATAAAAGTGGGAAAACAAAACGGCAGCAAGCAAACTATGAAAGAGAAGAATAATGAATATTCGCAATAGGCTCAAACTGGAAATTTCATTTGTTTTGCTGTTTGTTGAAGCGACTAATTTAGTAGTAGTAGTAGGAGCAGCGCAGGGGTTTGGGGCTTTTTAATATGCTTTCGACCAATCGATTGACCATGACCTAAACTACAAACTCGGTACATGATTCGTATTTGTGTATCAATGCAAATGCGCGCCACGTAATGGTCATTAGCAAGAGGTGAATGCATCGAACAACTTGGAATGGATGTCGAGCTATTGATGGGTGGTGGAGGTAACTTAGCTGTTGCTTGGCTCTTTTGTGGTTTCAATGGGAGGAATGAACCGCCGAATCATGATAGAAGTATCAACGTTTTTGTCAATAGGAATAATATAAAGCGATCCTAATTTATATGAAGGCTTTCATTATTTACGAGCTCCCACCAACCAGTTTTATTAACCATCACCAAAAAAAGAAAAAAAAAAACGGTTCTCAAAATCAGTTTTGGTGACGGTTCATAAAAATAACGAAAAAGAGGAAGGTTATCATCAAACCTGTCACCACATAATTGAATAGGATTAGGGTTTTAAAATTTCGAATTTGAATGATAACACTGAAGAACATTCGAGGGCGGCTACAAACTATCCGACCTGACGTATAGATGGTGCCAGTAGTTTCAAAGAAATTACTTTGGTGAAAAGCTACAACCTTATAAATATATGTTTTAAGTTTCAAAGCGCCGCGTTGTTTAGTATTTTTTTTTTGAGCCATCAAAGGTAAACGATCCCAGTGAATTTGTAAAAATGGAAAAGTTGGTTACCGTTATGTAATTCAATACTTCCATTTGAAAGGTCTCGATTCGACCAAAATTAAAGCCGAGCTGGATTCTACTCTGGAGGAGTCTGCTCCTTCGCTTACGACTGTAAGATATTGGGTAACAGAGGCCATGCGAGCTGCCAAGACGAACACTGTAGTGATCGATCAATTGGGGTGTCCCCCTCAGACAAGTTTAAGAAAATCCACAAAATGGTATTGGATGATCGTCGGCTGAAGGTGCTTGAGCTAACTGAAATGATAGACATTTCAAAAATTGTCATACATCGTATATTGATAGAAGATTTGAAGATGAGAAAGCTGTACGCAAGTTGGGTGTCGTGCTTGCTTTCAATAGAGTAAAAACAGTGTCGTGAATAAATTTCAGTAGAGTATTAGGCGATGTTTCCACTATTTCACACCTAAGACAAAGGAACATTCAAATCAGTGAACTGGACTGGGTGAATCGTGTCCAAAAGGCAAAAAAGGCGTTTTCATCTGCAGGCAAGGTCATGGCGTCGCGTGGGATTATTTTTGTTGACTATTTCCAGAAAGGAAAAACCGTCAATATTGAATATTATGCTAATTTATAGCAGCGTTTAGGTGATGAAATTATGGAAGAAAGACTGCATTTAGGAAAAACGAAGTGTTGCTTCATCAAGACAATGCTCCAGTTCACACACCCACTATTGAAATGGCCAAAATTAATGAATTAAAGCTCGAATGCACTTTATCTTGCACTTTATTCGTCAGATTTAGAAGAGATTCGTAAGATTTTTAAAAGATTCTGCGGGGGTGGCTATTTTAAAGAGTTCGACAGTTCTTTTTATAAACAGGGTATAGTAGTGAATATCGAGCCAAAAGTAGAATATGTTGAAAAATAAAGAAAGTGTTTCCCAACTTTTTTGTGTCCACTTTGTTAGGTCGGCTAGGTCGTCGTTCTCGTAGCAGCACCCAAATGATTTTTACTCTGGTAAAACAAAAAATTGCTGTTACAAAATGTTAGTTCTCAAAACAAATTTTTATTTTGGTTCATATGTATTAGCTGTTTGTGTTGGTCGAATAAGCAAAATTCAACGATTGTAAAGAAAACTATCCAAATTAATAGCTCTTTTTTTGATTAAATAAAGGGTCGAACTTTTCCTTGCTGAGGCTAAAAAGGGTCATTATTTTTCAGAGAACTCAGCTTTTAGACATAGGTAATGATTTGCAAGATATCAGCGAAATATTTCTGTATATTTTCAGTCGGATATTTTTTTGTAAAACCTACCCGTCAAGTCAACATGTGAAAAACTGGCGAACTTACAAATTTAGACATTTTGAGTGAGGAGTGGGTCATCCCAGCTAGTTAAGGACCACCCTAATTGATTTCGTATTTGTTGAAATTTTCTAAAAATATTTTTTAACTGGGAAAACGGGCTGGGTCGATGTGTTACGTTTAAGAAGAGGTCATTTTTGACAAACCCGTTTATCTGACGATGCATCGGCGCGTAATCCACATAATTCATAGCGTCCCGCACATGTCGCAACTGAAACAAATTACTTCAACTGAAAAAACTGGTTCCGTAAGGAACCATGACAATTCATACATGAAATGAAAATTTTCTAATTGCGGGCGAAAATATTGAAGCCTATTTTAGTGGTTACTTCATGGTCTAGATCTACATATATTATGCATGGGAACAAGTCATTTATGCCACGACAAGTTTTTCTGAGAAGCACTGGCACAACGTTCTTTCACACTGTGGTCTGCATACCATGCTGCAGTGGCTGCATAAGATATAGCTCATTCAAAATTTTGGCGTATGGTCAGTTGATTTATCCTCGGACATATTTGTTAATTACAATTACAGACTGTAATTACTTTATGTTAAAACTATATAAAATTGGTACCTTCTGTTCGCAACTTTCAATGCAATAATGCGTATAGTTAGCATTGACATTTTGCTTACAAAAACATTTTTTAGATTAAACCCATTTAACACAAAAGAGCGAGGCGTACTGCAAACTAAATCTTAATACTGTCAGCAATTTAATCAATAGTCCATGTTCATGACCGATAAGCCATGCATACTAGTAACATTGTTTGATAATAATCCATCCCTTATCTCTGATAATTTTACCCCTTAAATTAGTTGTTTCCCTGCGCGCCTTGTCGTGAAGCAGAAAGGAACGTGTACAAATGACGTCAAATAGGTAGTAAAGTTTCATGATGAATGGTGGATCTACATCGTCAAAATGGGGTCCACTTGAAGTTGAAGTTAAAATGCTTTACTGCTTTGGAACAGTTTACAAGTTAAAACTTCTAAGTTAAAACTTCTCTCTTTGTCTATCTTTAGTTAATGTTGAGTACATTGAATTAAATTTTAACAATCAAAGTCCAACATATTGGGAGAATACTCTTGAGTTAGCATTAATACAGAATAAAATTGAATCTAGAAATCTCGAGGGAGATGCAGCCGCTGTATCTAATTTTATTCTGTGAGGGATTGAATGTTTTTATTTATAAAACCGAAAAATGTGAAAGTGTAGAAAAACGGTTGAAAAATATTGACAACTCTTAATGAAACGAGTTCGGAACTTTGATTTGAAATTATTTTTTATTTATTTTGCTTAATTTCGCATAATCTTGAAAATAAATTTAATATATGTCATCTTTGTTTTTCAGGTAAGTTTGATATAATTGGAAATTCATGGTTTCAGACATGTTGAATTAAGGTAATGTTTTCTTATTCATTGTTATTAAAAACGATCAAAGCAGCAACGAACATTTATAGCGTGTTTTTTTATAATTCCAGCAAGGTATTTTTATAGCACTACTGTTAATTAATATTCAAGCTACATTTACATGACCAGTTAGAGAATTTGTTTAATTTTAAATGAGATTCAGTTGGTATATTGAAATCCGCTTCTTGTCAAATGTCCAATAAAATACAATAAAATTATATAAATATTTATCAGACAAAAGTTTAAATGTAGCAACTCGGTAAAAAGATCGAAGCGTGTGCACAAGTATTTTGAGGAAAATAGTTGAAACTTTTTCGAAAAAGAAAGCAGGAACTGTGAAAATAGGAAAAATGTACACAAATTCGCTTCGGAAAGATATATCTATGAAAAGGCAAAGATTTTTGTACGAAAATGTCAGAGAAAACTTTCCACATAGAAAGGTGAAAATCTGTCGTCTTTTAATACTACTACGTTAAAAGAGGAAGAGGAAAAGTATTGATTTGGCTAATTTCTATTGTTCACATTGCCAAACGATTTGGTATTGTTTATGCACATACATACTCATAAATGATCCCTTACAACATTGACCGGTTACTAACCGCACGCGATAAACGATATCAACTTTTCTTTTTTTTTGTTTTAACAGCTATAATACGTTGCAAGGCGGATTAAGGATAGTGACCTTCTTGTTTATAGTTTACGATTTGTGCCATCTCAATTTCTGAAAGTAGCTGCTGCTACATTTGGGTGTAATTTTATATATGTCAGATTTAATGTGGATGTGGATGATTAAATGTGGACTGGATCTAAGATTTACTATATCATATTGCAAAAAAAAAATTGCTCGAAATATACACAATTGTGAGACGCCTATAATGATAATCGATTTGTGTTCTATGTTGTTTTTAGGTTTTTAGAGATAACTCTGTTGATCCAGAAAAAATTGCTAGATCTAGAAATAAAACATTTTTCTTTTCTCTATTTGTATAGTTACGTCGAACGATAAGCGCGTTGCTCAAACCACAATTTTCCATTATCAAAGAGTTATAAAAAAAGAAATCACGCGCAGTTTAATTTGACTTTAATGAAAGCAGAAAATGACTAAATTTACCAGACACGTATTCATATAAATAGATAGAGTTAGTTGTTTGTAAATTCTGGATCTCTGTACCCTCCCAACCTTTGGGTTTTCGTTGACCGATGCTATTTCGAATAACCCCTACTAATAAATTTCCTTCACCTTCGACTTTGAAATTTCACATTATTTTTATTGGTAGTTCTTCATTAAGTCCACTTGCTACAGAAAAAAAACATATAGAATTCAAATCATGATCAAAACAAAACTGATCAATGACTAATAACAAAAATTGTAACAATGAATGAATAAGAAGATTATTCCCAAAATAATATTTATAACGAACTGGTTGTGCTCTTATAAATCATATTTCACGTATTTGCTGTAATCCTATAACATAAATTTTTTTTCATTTTAATGAATTAAATACTAAAACATTGAACACAACAAAAAATATGAAATTCAATTTCAGTTTTTGGTTCATTTGAATAGCCCCCCTTACAAAAATTGGATTATAAACGGAAACATTAACTGAATTAAAGGTATTATTGTTTGCTTACATCTAATTTAAAAATAAGTATTTTAAGTAAAATTTAGTAGTGGGTGCTTCCGCCCTGATTGAGAATACATTCATATATTCTGTTCGGTAAAGAATCATACAGTTGTTTGATTAGGTTCAGCGAAACGACCAGGCCTGTTCAATTCCATTAATAAGTTCACTTTTGCTTGAATATTCGTATACTTTGCGTACTAGCCATCCCCAGACGTTTTCAATAATGTTTAAGTCTGGAGAGTAAGGCGGCCAGTTCATAACCTCAACATTTTGGCTTTCAATCCACCATTTAAAGGCTCTTGCTGTGTGCATTGACGCGTTGTCATGCTGGAATTTCCAAGTCTCCGAAAAAATTTTTAACTTCAGGAAAAGCTTTTTCCAGCACGGCTTTGTATGAAGTCGCATTCGTTTTTTCAGAGAGAAACTGGAGTTCTATTGTGCCATTGTAATCGGTTGAGTAGGTGTCCCTCTTTTCGAAGATCGTGGAAGCAGTAATTATATCCATCAGGACCATCTAAATTAGTTTTTTTTTTCGTCGGGAAAAAATTCTATTCCACTCCTCTACTCCACGTCATAGTCGTACGACAAAAATTAAAGCGACGTTCCTTACGCAGATTGTCTAGCGGTGGTTTCTTTTTAAGTCTCAAGCATTGCAAGTGTTGCTGCTTTGAAAATAACTCTTTTTACTGTTGATACGCTTGCACTTACTCCAATTTTTTTCTTAATTTTGGCAGCAGAGTCGTGTGAATTTGAGGCATATCTCAGAATAGCCCTCACGTAAATATGTCGATATAACTTTGTGACTTCTATTAGTTTTTCTGGCTATTTGATGAATACAAAGTCCACACTTCTTGTAGATTTTGATTATGGATCTTTCCTCGACACTCAAGGATTTAGCTCAGCCCATTTTACTTAAAATCGAGTGTTTTATATTTAATTATATACAATTACTGTAATCCGGTCTGATTTATGATGATCTTCAAAAGACTTTCACACTTAAACTGATTAATTACCACGTAAGGGGTGCTATTCAAATTGACCAAAAAAGAAGAATACATTCATTTAACATTCACACTCATTTAAAAGAAAAGAGCGCATTAAAATAACGAGACACTTCCATGGCTTGAATTTTTTTGTAGGTGATGTGTGGAAGTAGGAGAAACAACTGAACCGTTCTGTGAAGTGTACTTTAAATAGTAGTCACCATTGTTAAATGATTAGGGGGCGCTATTCAAGTGAGCGGCAGTGTATAAATATAAATATATCACATACATATATATATGGTTAAAATAATAAGTACACCCGATATATTCTTTTATGATGAGACAAATATTAATTTCTTTTGTTATAACATTAGAAATAAAATAAATACTAAAACAATAACAAAAATTAAATTCAGTACTTTTCAAAAAGTAAGAAATTAATCAAAAAACATTGGACAAAATAATAAAAACATTTAGTTAAAATAAACAAAAAAGTAAAAAATCAGGTTTTTTCTGCTAAATTGGCTGAGTTTCGTTAAAAGCCGGTATATCCACCTTTATTTTCAATTATTTTGTTGGCATGCTGGTAATAAGCTTCCTGCAGGTTTCTACTGGTATTTCGTATCAAGGTTTTTCAATTCCATAACTGATCCTTATTTTTAAGAACCTCCTTTCCAATTCTTTGTTTCAGCTCTCCCGAAAGATTTTCGATTGGATTTAAGTCCGGAGATTGACTTGGCCAGTCAAAAAGGTCAACATTATTATCTTGGAACCAATCCTTTGCCAACTTAGAAGTATGATTCGGATCGTTATCCTGTTGGAATGTCCACCTAAGAGACATACTTTCCACAGCATAGTTCAACAAGGTATTTTCCAAGATATCTTAGTAGTGGAAATATGGTCATAGTATCGGTAATTCGATGTATCGGACCGACACCATACCACGAGAAACAACCCCAGACCATAACATTGCCGCCCCCGTCTTCTTTGTAAAGCGAACATGGAATTCCTTACCATTCCTTACCGTCGAACATTCCGGTCACAGTCGCTTCCAAATACATTAATTTTTGTTTCATCGCTCCACAAAATGTTTCGCCATTTTTTTCACCGCCTCCTCCGAACCAATTGGGATAACTTTTTGCAAACGCCAATCTAGCCTTTAGATTTGTTTGTCCGTCCTGGTAAATGTGCCTTTTATAGTCTACGATGAACCGTTCGCGATGGATTTACATTTCCAATTTCTGCTGAAATCGCTCTTGAAGTCACAAACGGGCCCTTCTTCGAAAGTGTTACAATACGGATATCTGTTGTTTTTGAAGTTTTGTTTGGGTTTTCCGTGAGTTTTGACGAGCTTTTTTAGGCTTTAAAGCATTTTGTGCAAAAAATAGCGACCGATTCATAGTTTCTGCTATAGTACGAAGACTTTATCTTAGTATTGAAACAATTGTTCTCTCCTCCGGAGAACAATGACTTTTTCGACTCATGGCTGATTTTTTTTAACAAAAGTCTTTCCAAAGAGACTGCAGCAGACTGCGAAAATATTAAAGAATTGAGGAATGTATTTATTATTTTGGCCAAGTACTGAAATCACACTTGAACAAATCCAACTGACAATGAAAACAACGGGGAAGCCCCAGTTTTGTTTCTTTACTTTTAAAAGCACTATCATATTAAGGTTATTTAAATAAAAAAGAATTGCCATGTTTACTTTCCGTTAAAGTAACTAAAACTAAACATACAATAAAAATAAGCAGGTGTACTTATTTTTTCGACCATATGTGTATATATTTTTTTCTTTTTGTGCAAACTTATATGCGTTAAAAGTAGCTCTAATTAGCATAAATTTTAATCATGATTTCAAAATGAGGTTAGACCTCGAAAAAAAATTATGATGAAGTTTAGAAATTAGTTAAAAGTTGGCACTGAACCTTCTTTCCTTCTTTTTTTAGCGTTACTTAAGTAGTAGTCTTAGTATGATGTTTACGTCAGGTTAAGATCAAGCTTGGACTTCCCTGGCTTCAGACACAACCTCTTATTTGGGTGTTATATAAAATTCCCTTGGCAACAGAATTGGCACAGCTCTTGGAATAGTGTGTATTTTTCTGCTGTATACAACTTAAAGTACGATGTCCGAATTTTATCTGGCTTTCAGATTTCACAGCTATAAATTAAAATGTTTTGGCTTGGCTTGGTTGCTTCTAACTGCCCCGCGCAACCCAGTGACAGCCTCTTGACTGCAGCAATTTTCTTGGAGAATATACATATATCTCATCAAATTTCCCAAATAAATTTACTGCCTGTTGAACGATTTCTTAGTAACTAAAAAGGAGACTGGGATGTGTCAGCATACTGTAATTTTCTCCTATTTTTTCTTTATATTTACCTTTGAATTTGAATTTAATTTTCGTGTTATAAACGAAATTTATCGCTGGTTTTAAGAAAGGCATACAGCTTTGCGCACTATTTTTTTTCTATTTTTAATTTGTTTTCACCACCAGTCATTTACATGTGATATTTATTATATGATATTTCTCACTACCACATCATAGTTCAAGAGATAAATTGTAGGAAACATAACGTGGCCAAACTGCGAGCATCTGATCTCTATACATACTGAGGAGTGTTTGGACAATGTTCTCAACTCACTTCAATAATAAAAAAAAGACATTACACCTCTTTAAAATCAAGCAATGTATGGATTTCCATCCTTTCTACTAATTTTATTTCTTCTTTCTCCCACGCTTTAGTGGTAATGTTTGATGTCAGCATGAGAGGGTGCCTCAAAACCAACCCCTTGATGGATCTAACTCGTATATACTGCACCTGGTGTTGCCACCATATTTATCGTTATTGCAATTTCATATTATGCGAGAGTTCATAATTACCATTATTCTCTCTCATTATGCTATTTGATTTGTGGACGCTGCATCAGAATCGGCGTTAAAATATAATTTATGTGATCAATGTGCTGATGTTTTTTTTTGTTCCCATTGGAATATTAAATATTAGAAGTTTTATGAATTACGAACAATTATGTGTTACCTTCATCAAACATTTTACTGAAGCAACTGAAGAATTTCCGATTCTTTTGTGTCTTCCCAGCAAATAAATATGATAATTTGGCAATTGCCAAAATGTTTACAGAAACTTTAGAACTAAGTCGGCAGATATATATAATTCGAATCAACACATACTTCCAATGTTTATACATCGTTGCTGTTTACCAGCTTTTGATCGCTTGCGTATAAGCTCACAGAATGCGAGAAGCTGTCCCATGTCCAACTGATGACGTGAAAGCGAATTTATTTTTATGCAGCTTGCAAACTAGTTTTTTTTTTAACCCAAATGTATATTGAATGGGTGAGAGATGTGAAAATGCATACTTTGTTCTCGCCTGTTAACAGCACTTTTATGTAGAAACTAGTTCTTGAGAACATAATTTCGATTTTTTTTTTTGTCAAAGTAAATTGTAATTCTTTTTTTTTTCTACTAATTAATGTTAATTCGCAATGCAAGTACGACTTTGTTCAATGACCATTCGTTCAGTCAATTTTTTGATCCCAGATTCAAAGAACGATTAATCCTTTCCAGCCAAATGGAATAACTCATTTTTAAATCCTCAATGTTGTCAATACCGAAATAATTTACATTAAAAAAATGTTGCAGACATCGAAACAAATGAAAATCCGAAGGTGCCAGATCTGGACTATAAGCGCCAATATTTGTTGCCGAGTCTGCAAAGATGTGGGAAGACTAACGTTGTCGTGATGGAAATTCATGGGTTTGTGACTTACTCATTCACGACTTTCTTTTTTCAGAATCAATTTTTTATCCCAAATGGCAAAAAGTCATTGTTTTGATTGAGTTTGAGTAGTAAATCGGAAGTGGTTATCTGCTTCGTTAATGGATTTCTTTTAGCTAATGTTGAACCCGAATATAGAGTTTTTTAATAATTCCGAGCTATTATTTCAGATGGTTTTCAATGGTCACATTCAGTTTTGCTGTAATTTCTCATAGAGAAATGTGTCTGTTCGACTCGACAACGTCTTTGATTTCGTTTTAGTAAATCTCACTTGGCTGGCCGCTCTGGTAGTGCATTTTCTCTGAAAGTGCATCTCCCCAAATGGAATTTTGTGAATCAATTTTGAAAAAAAATAATAATAATAATATATGGCGAATCCTTCTGTGTCTCTATATTCACAACACAATTTATATATACCACTGAGTAAACTGGCCAATGAAAATGTTGAACATTGAAAATGTGACATATTGAAGCTTTAAATGTCAATTTAATCAGCTGTGTTAAAGCATTCCAAAAATAACAAAAGCACCGTCTGTGTGAAATAACCGAAATTATTTCTTGCCAGGTCAATCTTCCATATTAAGAAGGTTTTGCGCCAAACCAATCGAAGTTAGTATGAATCGGATTTAAAATAAAGATTTGTTTTATGTAAAGAACATTTAATAGTATTTGTATACAAAATTTGAAACTTTTCGACAACTACATTTAACATTTCCCCATACTGGTTTTTATAAAATCTATTCAAATTATATAGACGGGACAGCTGTTCTTTGTTTGGCGAACGAAAATTAAGTGATTCGTTTTATGGAAGAATGCTCTAAGTTCATACAAATATGCAAGGAAATTGGAAATATGGATTCATGTCTTATGTTTAAACTAATTTTAAAGAAAAATGTGAACTGAATTCGAACTGAATATTCCTTAGCTTTTATTTCATTCGTCAGACCAAATGGTAGTTACAGCTGAAATGGTAGTTACAGCTGAAAAATGGAAATAAAATGAAAAAACCCGAAAGCAATGAATGCAATCTTTACCCAAACACATTTTTCACAACGCAGTCAGTCGCCCAATTAAGGTGTTTACATTACATTGCCTTTGTTTATAGTGCTGTAGCAATAGATAGAACCCTGATCTACAAGAAAATATATGTAAAGAGTATCAAGTCCAACAGATCCATAAAATTATGAAATCGAATTTCTCTTAAAATCTTCCGATCGATGTGGGTGTTGGAGTGGCTTAACCAGCAATAACAACTTTGATGCTATTTGCATTCATTGGGGAGTACTACCTACAAAAGTTTTAAATGTACCTTCAAGTTGTAATCGATAGAATGACTGTAATTTTAGCTGTCGGAAACATATTGATGTAGACAACAGTATGAAAATAATTAAAGTACCTTTCTGATCAACCATTTCACTATGAACCTATTTATTCTATAGCTGTTCATCAAGAAAAATTATATTGAGTGCGCATTTTAATCGAGATTGCAATATAATTGTATGTTTCCTCCTCTTAAACAAATTTCCTCGTATCCCATGTATGTGATATAGGAGAGCGTCTTATATTCACTAGACCCACTTAACAATACCTTCAGTTTAACGACGATTCCGAACGCGAGTTTAAGAAGCATTTACAACTCGAACTGTTCGTCGGACACTTCGACGTGACCATCGCTCAGATAAACAGAGGTGTTTGTATAGGGTTTAGGACCCACTATTTTATGCTGGTCATCTTCACACATTTTCTATGAATGTGTAATCACTCGGTATTTGGACCCCACATCATTGGTAAGATATTCATCTTTAATTCCCTTTTCTTGCTGGAACCTTTCAAATTTTCAGAAAACTGTGTGTGCCATCATTCCCCTAATTATCCATTCTAGTATGCTGGAATGTAATCGTTTCACTTTCACACAAATGCCAACACTTCTTCTCTACAGGTTTTTTAACTCTTATTCATTAATTGCATTTTAATGCAAATGAAATAGATTTTGTTGACTTATCCTAATTTGAAACAGAACAAGTAAACTTGGTAATTTGTAATTTATAATTGTAAAAAAAAACAAATTTTTGGGTTTCACTTTTAACTGCCTGCAACATCCATAACACGTTCAACGCTATTAGCTGAAATTGCCTTGACCCGGGTGTTTGTTATCGAAAATAGGCGATTGCCGATTATTCATTATAGTGAAATATAACTGCAATCATTGCGTTAACCGTAGCGTGACCATTTTAGTATCTTGAGTATTCAGTTAATGGGCTGAGTTACAATGTATTTAAAGAAAAACATTCACATCACTCTTTTCTTCTAAACTGAATCACCAAATGTCCAGATAACGATTTCAAAACCTAATGGTTGCGCTATTAAAGCGACTATGACCGAACGACCCAACGCTTAAGAAAGCCCGATAGTAAGATGGCAACAACTACGCAGTCATTCAACTACCCGCTCCCCTTTCTCTATACGGCGCACAGTGGAATATTTTCGTGCAAGCTGTGGCGTTATTTTTATGTGCTCCAGTCAAATCGGTTGGTGTATGACAGTCTAGCGCCCTCATAATAGTATTTAGTTTTGAAAATTTTAGAAATCATCAAAATTTTGGCGATTTAGATGTAATTATACAGAAAAAGGTGTTGGTTAGAGTTTTCAACTTTTTATGCATCAGGAGCTTAACAACTCAGCTTCACACCAGTTGGGAATACTTAGCCATTATCACTTTGGAAATTTTGGAGAAAAATTTGATACGACATAGATAAACTTTTTGAAATGTTTAATTTACTATGGATTTTCAAAATATTAAACTCTCTTTTTGGCGGTCGTTGGAGCTAATTAGATATATCCTGCTACACATAACTCAATCATATTTGTTAGCGATTTGTGGATGAAATCCCATTTAGGGAGAAAATATAGATAGAAGTTATATATTGAGACATGACTGACAACACCTCAACTTCATGCAAAGATACACATAGTTTTCAGATTTATATAAATGCTTCCACTGCAATACATCAGAAAAATATTTCTGAATCATTTTAATTAGATAGTTCGTTGTAAAATCCAAAAATCAAATAATAGAAAATTGCTGTATATAATTGTTGCTACTTTATGCCGCTCGTAATACACTGTGTGGCGTCCGCAATTCTTTAATCGTCAGAAATAGTCGTTTTCAATACAAACATTTTTTCTTTTTGATAACGAGAAATACTTTAACTTATTTCATATTGTTCGAGAAGTATTCGAGTACTATAATAAAAGAAAGAAATTCTTAAAACTAATGCTAAATGTATTCCAATAGAACAAATACGTTTATATGACAAAGGGAAAGGGACACACGAATCTTTGATTTGTGTAGATAAGAATTTTCCTGTCGTATAAAAATATGATGAGGTTATCAAAAAAAACATGATTTATCGGCGGAAAGCATGGGGAGAAATGTCTTCTTAAAGAATTTTTCCATAGGTTCCTTTAGGCTTAACAACCGCATTTCACTTTTTATTGGTGGCACTTACATTGGGGAAAGAAGGCTTTGCCGGTAAAGAAGGCAATCACTTTTACGCAACAGGTTTCAAAAAATTTTATTCGCCACAAACACTTAATGTGATATAATTTTCTATGTGATAGACTTTTTAGGCTAACAAAAAATCTTACTGAAATGGTGAAGGACATTGTCTACTGCACTATGTCAACCGAACACTTAGTACTCTAATTCTAGCACTAATTCTAGTACGCTAATTCACCACTGAGGTGTGGGAATGAACACCAGTTGTCCAGTCTGATATAATTTGACACACTAGAAGGGAGTTTAGTTATATATAATATTTGAAAGAAATTAGAGTACGTTTCAATAACATATTAAGGTTAGTTCTTTGTCCTCAACGAAAGAAAAAAGTTAGCATTATCAAAGCTCCAAAAACACATTTCATACAAGTCTCATTTGATTCGCTCACACGAGTAGCACACCAATTTCACTACAATAAGAATTTCACATAACTTTTTTTAATCAACGTATTTCATTTATTTTTTTATTGTATAGAAAATTCAATTTTATTTTATATAACTAATTGGTTTTGAAGACGATCGACCGTAAATGACCACCATGCTCATTCACGAATATCGTTTCAGTTTTTGTTTAAACGGAGTGCTTCAATCTCTCTTGCTTGACATAACCCCATAAACACACAAAGAATTTGCTTCAAATTTTATGTTGCTGGTGTATTGAAAATGTTGCAGGAGGTAAAGGGTGGTTGAGCATTATCAAAACCCCGAGCATACGAGGGATACAAAGCCTTCCAAGGGGGTCGAGAATTCGTTGAAGACCCGTCTCATTCGAGAGCGAGAGAGAGGTAGAGAGAGATAGAGACAGAGAGAGAGAGAGAGACACAGGGAGTGATACAAAGAGAAAAAGAAAGAGAAGCACACCAACCAACACAGCTTGCGTTGCAACAAACTGTTGGAAAAATTATTTTTAATGAAGCCATAATAATCCTTCATTTTTAAAAAGATACCTTTATTTGGACCGCTCGTTATTGTTGAAGAACAAATTGCCGTAATATGGATTAGAATTCACGACCAATCGCACTACTCTCTAGCTTACACCACGTCGGAATCAAAACTAAGATCTTCCGTATGTTTTATATAGCGAAGGCCTTGCAATCTCCAGCTGTGGGGATAGAAAAGTCTGCGATCGGTCTGCTTATAGAACTAATTTAAACGAACAGCATTAGCCATTAACTATGATCCATAACATTGTCAACTCCGTGGCAGTAACATCAATTATTACATACTACACACACGTATGTAGACTATTTTGTTTATAATTATTATATTAGATTACACATAAAAAAAATAATTGTTCTTCATCATATTCTTCGATTGGAATAGACATCCTTATCTAATATACGCCGCCCTTAGAAAATAATTCCAAGCGCTTCGATCTTCGGCGCTTCTCCTCCAGTTTATCACAACAAGCTTCGACAGCATTTCAAAAGCCTGGTCCTACCAACGGAGTTTTGGTCGCCCTCTTCTGCGCCGCCCTCTACTCTCCGTTAACAATAATGGGTCCATATATTTTCCAGAGTATTTTCCTCTCGAAAACTGCCAGTACTGATTCATCCGTTTGCGTCATAACCCAAGATTCTGCGCCATATAACAAGACAGGTAGAACCAGGGTCTGGTAGATGAAATCGTCCACCACTTCAAAATTATAGTTGTCAGCGTCCCAAACGAGTAGACTCTTTGTTCGTTGAAACCAATAACTTTGTTTTGTCCTCGTTTACCACCAGACCCATTTTCGCTGCTTCTCGGTGCTTGAGAAAGCTGCGGTAACATCTCGCAGTTTTCAGCCAATAATGTCTATGTTATCTGCATATGCGAATAACAATGGCTTTTATTAAAGATGGTACCAGTCGTGTTAACTGCAGCTTTCCTCATAATCATTTCCCACAGTGTGTTGAAGAGGTCGCACGATAGACTGTCGATAGACTCTTCACTCATCACTATGTCGAATATTTGAGTTCATTTACACAATAAATAAAAATGTTTCGATTGTTGAAACAGCATTAATAAGCAGTTTTCTGTTGCAATAACTCTTTTATTAAAGTGATTTTCAGATCTGCAGCAATTTGTCATAAAGTTCCATCAAAAAGTCAATATTTATTGGCCCAAATATTTAAACACAACCATTTTTCGGCAGTATTGATCCATGATTATATCAAAAAGGTTAATTGACCGATGCGGAACTCAATTGTTTTGAACATACTAGGTCTATAAAAATCGAACTTTTGCTTATAAGTGAAGCAAAATATTATAAAGAAGAGGTTAAAGTTCTACATTCATAAAAATTTATATAACGATAGATTAAATCTAGATTAAATCTGCGACCCACATTTTCAAGTTGCATTTGGCAGAATATCAATTGATATTGAGAAACTACAAATCGACACAAATACAATTCAAAATACAATTTATACACTCTACGGGGCCTACAGTTTGATGACGGTTCCGAATGCCACAGCTCGAGAAGCATTTACAAGACTTGTCCCGATTACTCGACCATTCGAAGTGTTCATCTGACACATCAAGGTGACCGCCGCTCATATAATGATAGGTCATGCGGACGATGGTCGCGTGTACTAACTATCGCGTTACAGTCAGACACAAGTAAATATAATATATAATTCTCAAATCAAATTTGGCAACTCATCAATATAATTCGCTTTTTTCTGAATAAGATTTTTGATTTTTCCCGTATAATTTTGAATTTTCTCATTAGCAATTTAGTATTTTTCCAAAATTAACGTTAGTTTTTTAAAATCTGATAAATTTCGCAATATCAACCATTTTCTCAATATGAATTTAATTTTTCTTTTGAGTTTTTTTTTTCTTTTTTTATTTTTTTTTTTATTTTTTTTTTTTTTTTTTTTTTTTTTATTTTTTTTATTTTATTTTTTTTATTTTATTTATTTTTTTTTTATTTATTTTCGCATCAACAATTTTGAATTTCCATTAATATTCAATAGTTTGTCTATAACAGTCAATGGTTCTTAATATTCATCTGAATTTTCTTAATATTAAATTGTAGTTCGTCTAGATGAATTGAAGTTGTTCTCAATTAAAACTTAAATTGTTGCCCTTCAACAAGGCATTGGTGTGTTGCATTGCTCTGAAAGGGCTATCCTTCTAGGCAACTTTTGGTATGTAAAGCTTGGAGAGAGGCTTTGTGAATGAATTTTTTGTTGTTTAGTGGCTTTCCTGCGATTTTATGGGCACGCCTTTTATTGTCAACAAATATTATCCATTTAATCGAAAATTAACATATAATAACATGTATGCAGAAAATTAAATGCGTTTGCCCTTTCATTCTAATACCTATTGTAGTAAATTATGCATAATCTTGTTCATACCGTAATAATGCCAATAGAATATGCAATACAACCACCAAACTAAGATAAACATGTTTGGCATACTGTTGCTATTAGGATTTTATTTACTTATGGATTTTAAACGAAAACAGAAACAAACGTATTCGCTTCAAAGCGAGATTACGTTAAAACTTGTCCGACAGATCTGGCATACAGGTTCGCAATTACACTATAGATGGCTGGGATTTTTATTTTTTTGTTTCTTTGTGTTATTGCTGACGCCCAAAGATTTTTCATTGGATTTCCACAAAATGCCAAGTTAGGTGATTCTATCTATTCATTAATAATCTGCGTTTACGAAGATGCATCAATGCGTTAATTTAATACGAACAGAGTTATCACTTAACAAAAATTAAATATTGATTTTATTACCACTTTCTGTCAGCGAACATGCACTCACTCATCTATTTACATATTGGTATTGTGGAAAATGTGTGGCAACACTGTATCACAGTTAAAACGTAAAAGTTCTTATGGTTTAAGTACATGACTACAAATATCCAATTTTAGAATTCAAAGCCACTTAATGAATTACAAAGTATTCGGTTGAGATATGATGATGAGATTCAATGGCGTTCTAGATTCAAACATCGTCTACATTGATTTGAATTTCATAGTAGGGATTAAGTTCAATTTGTTGATTACTTTTTAAGCAGTTTTTATACTGAACGACATTATTATTCGGCATAGATAATTTGAACTACTCTTTGCAATTGCGAACAGCGTTGAACAAAGTCAATTCCATAAAATTTACGTTTCTGTTTCCTAAAAAGGAACAGATAGAGATAGCAAGTCAAAAATGACCACCAAAAAATCGAATTACATGCTAAACCGAATTCAGTCCACCACATAATAAGCTAAGCTCTCTTCCAAACTGTTAAAACGACAATGATTTATCAACAAAAAAACTGATGTTATAATGGAGAGCTTTTCACATTAAGTGATCTTACACGCATTCAAAATTTAGAACCCTTTTGATTGCAATTCCGAACATAATCTTGCGAAACTTTTACTAGACTTATCTATTGCAGAACAGTAGTTTGCTGCTCAAAAAATGGAAAATGGTTATACTCGTATAGGGAATAGGGGGCCCGGCATAATAACACGACTTGTTTGCACATGAGTTCTCTCAACCAAGCTCGATATGTGTGTGCAGCAGTGTTCCATAAATCGAATTGTGCTTAATGAGTGTTTTGTAGGAAAAAAACTGGAAAAGTCGAAATTTATTGAAAAAATGAAAAAGCCGGCTTTTGTTTTCGGCTTTTAAATGTTCTTTTTTTGTGTCGCCCGACCTGTTAAATATAGCTTTTTATAAAATATAAACGATTTTGCGGCAGTTTCAACATGGATTGATAGTATTGATAAATGCATACAGTTGTAGAATTTCAATTTCTAAAAAGTGTAGCTACCATTTCTACTAGTACTTCCAATTCATCTATGTAAGGACAAACATCTGTTGCAACCTCTTTAAATATTACTCTACGTTCACACATAATTAGCGCACAATAATGAAGCAAAATTATAACTTATTGAAGTTTATACTCATGGAGGAAAAAATATAGTTGCTGAAACAATCAGTTTGTAAGGGACTGTCAAAATGAATGATTTGACTTTCGGTAAATTGGTAAATTTACCAAAAGATTTCATTTTCATTCTTAGAATTAGCTTTATCTAATGCGCGATATTTAAGCAATTTATCTGAATTTAACGGAATCGAATTAACGATATGAATCTAAGAATATATAGGTTATGTAGGAAGTACGAGAGGGTACGCAATTATGCGGTTGAATTTTTTACAACCTCCAATAAATATTTATGAATAGGGTATTAGAATTGTATTCTTCTGTCTCACCGTTTTATTTACTTATCGCCCCAAAAAATGGCCACCGTTATTACTACCTCAGTTATTTCTGGGGGATTATTTTCTTCTGCTGTAATAGTAACCGAACAGATGCGAAGCCGGATTTCGTCCTAATATAGATAACATTATTTAAATTTTAAAACCTATCGCTATCGCTGCCAACTCGAAAAATCGACTTTTCATGCGTTTGAAAAAGTAGAAAAGTCGAATTTTTGTTTCAACTATAGATCTCTAATAGAGAGTGCATTAAATTTTATATCTCTCGAATGTTGCTCTCTTCAACATTTTGCTAACGTATAGCAACCAAATTTTCTTGCATCGACCACTCAAAGCGATTGTTGGACACATCGAAGTGACGATCGCTCAAATAAAGGTATGTGCTGGAATCACAATCGTACGATCTATAGTGGTGTGTTCCAGATATCGTGCCACGACCGCAAAAAGCTTGCATCGATCAATCAAAATATATAATAATCTCTGATGTAGCAAATTATAGTAGTCGCCAAAACATAGACACACTATTACCAGACGTACGGGGTGTTTTTAATTCATCCACCCGTTTATGCACAACCACAGACGCAAATGTGAAAATAATATTATCCAATTCTATTTCGGTTTATTTCGTACTAAAATAATTAGTTTTTTTTTTTAATTTCTTAAAGATTGTTCCCTTTTATCGTCTACAGAAATGAAACTGTCTGATGAAGTTCCCCTGAAATATGGTACTTGTTGAAAAGGTATAATGTATTACACATATCCACTGGAATTTAAAACTTCCATTCGAAATTCAAAACATTAACTTCTCAATTTGAATAACATCAATCCTGATAGTTCGGAAAGACACATCTGATCAGGTAATCTATTCCGCAGCGGTTGCCGCCTTGCATTTAAGGTAAACTGTTCCTGTCGGGTACAACGTCATCAAAGGTTTCCATCGCACTCGCATGTTGGATATTATTAACGAACAAGGTTAAGTTAACGTAAATGTAAGCCATTGCCTGAGCTAACAATTGCGCACCATGGTTTGATAAGTACTACCAACGCAATCAAACCAGCCTGCAAAAGATTTGGAGTTTTTATTAACACTGTTGTTGTCATAGAAATTATACTTTTCCTTTCTATCGGAAACCTGGTTAAATATCATCGTATTTGCACAACGCCAAGATGCATTACTTTTCTGTGCGCAGCTTTGGCTATCACTTGCACTTTGCAGCCGCCGCACCACTCTCCGGAAATCGTGAGTGAACATGCACTCTCGTTGGTGGGGAGAGCCAGTTGAATCAGATTTATTTTTATAAGGACGTCGCCGTCAACTCCAATCCAAACCATGCAAAAGCAGCAGTGCCAGCACCACCAGCAAAACACGTTACAAAGTTTGGTGGTGTTGTTTTTACTGGTGGTTGCTGCTTACGTATTAAAGTGGAACAGGAACTAAATAAACGAAATTCAAAACAAAAAGTTGCGCTAAGCAACAGCCGTCAACCGTCGCAGCAGCCTGTGCCAGCTTAGCTACCAGATATCTTGCAATAGAGTTGTTTTTCAATCTTAAATCTGGATTATTCGCAATCACAATAACGTAACGTAATTTAACTGACGCAACAAGCAAGCAAAGCAAAACAAATCGCGCGTCAGATTACGCCGCCGCTAACGATACGACTGCTTGCTGCTTTAGGGTAACCAAAACCGAAAAACCGGCTCACAAGTTTTACAAAAGGCCATCCGACTAATTTTAACAGATTTTTTAGTCTCTATTAATCGGACTGAAAATTCTGTGGCAAACTTAAAAACTGTAATTATCTCTTTCTTCTTCTATCTCCTTGAGGCAAGGACAGGCTAAATCCCAAGCCATTACTGGTCACTAAATCGATTGGCTGTCGTCAACTTCAAAGATCGAAATATTGTATTCCTTTGGGAAAAATATCTAAAACTTTAACTTGGTTTTAAACCGATTTTGAGTCTTTTCCACGGACGAACGCTTTTGAAAAGATTCTAAAAAACGGAAAACCTCAAAGCGTGATTTCACAGAAAAAATCGTTTTTTAATTTCCTAGCATGTAGTATAGTTCAAGCGAATAGATCAAATAAGCTGAACTAAGCACACACGAATTATCTGCATCCGATCGACGTGAATATGAACGTTTTTTGTGTGCAACTGGTGTTATAGCTGTTGCTTTACTAGTGTTGCCAAAATATGACAATCAAATAGGCTACATGACTAAGTGACATAGTGTATCAAGTGCAAAAACAATTTTCAAAATTGTCCCTTTTTAATACGTTACGATTCAGGAGGTCCATAATGCATATTTTTAACCATTTTTTTTAAGGTTTAGTTTGTAAGTTACGAGCCGCTGAAGTTTTTTAAGAGCCATACATTACTACCACTTTTTGAAGGTTACTACTACAACTTTCCTCGTATTCCATGAATGGGATATGGAAGGGTTTCTCATATTCAGTGCGCTTTCAAGCACTCTGTTTTTAGATCCACTCAATGAGACTTAAAATTTAACGACGATTCCGAACGTCAGTGTGATAAGCATTTACGATCATATATCATCATTTTGGCCGGCTACAAAAGTTATTACTTCGCTCAAAAAAAAAAAAAAAAAAAAAAAAAATTATATTAAAATAATAATAAATGTGGATTTTAATTTTTCTCTTTGCAATTATGCTTTAAAATTATGGTTTCAAGCACTGGTATTGTTTGGATACTAAAATTGTATATTTTATTTTGTCTTCTTCAAAAACAAAGAAACGAATTTCTCCAATTTTTTAATATATGATTTTCAATGTGACCTTAGTTAAAGGCAACAAATTTCCGGTGAATATGTTTTTGCAAATACGCTACTCAATATAGCAATAATATAGCCAATAAAAAATTTAAAATTTCGAGAGAGAGAAAAAAAGTATTTTTCAAAGGGTTATCATCTTCTCTTGTACACCATATTCTGAAAATATTTTAAAAGAAATATAGACAACTATTTGTGAGAAGGTCCGATTTTGTAAAACACAAATCGAAATCATTACGCTATTGTCAAAATAAGTGTAATGAACATATGAACAAAAAATATTATTTAAATTATTAAATTGCGAGACCAACTCTTTTATAGCGTTATTTGGAAATTTTTTTTGTCATATTTTATCTCTTCGTTTTCATGAAGTTGTTTAGAAATTAAAATATGGTATTTAAAGAAAAATGCCAATTTTCGAGTTTTGATTCTCAGTTTTCGCCAAACACACCACAAACTAAAACTAACTGCCAGTGGAAAGTAAAAAGTATTCTAGGTCTAAAAATACGTTGACTTTCCTGTAATCATCTCTTTGACACGCAACGTTTTATTTTTCCAAAAATTCTTAATTTATTCGGCCAAATATATTTCATCACCTTCAAAGTTTTCCCCCGCAACAAAATATGGTTATGCCAGCATTTTTCCAGTCTTTAAAGCATGCTAAATAGATCACCTTCTTTCAGCGATAGCCGAGAAAAGGTGCCAGCATAATGTTAATTTTTGAGCAACTTTGGCGCGATCTTTCCGAATCACATAGGTCCAAGTCTTATCATTCGTAATAACTCATTTTGTAATTCGCGTCTCAGGTCCAAAATATGTTTTAAAATGGAATTGACTGATCCTTTTGTCCCAATCTGTTATGTGTTAAATCAACACCAGTATAAAATAAAGGATAAATCACAATTTTGAAAATAATCCATCCAAAATATATAGAATGACTTTTTTGTGAGTAACTTTATAAGTTGAATGATTCTGTTTAAGTGTTTGGAATATATTTTGTAGTGTAGTGATGGAAAATTTGAATCAACCGTGCTGAAATGGCAACTCTGGCTGCCGTTACCATTAGGCACCGTATAGGTAGCTGCAGCTGCAGTAACGGACGCCGCAGCATCGATGAAAATGCCAGGCCCAATACGAATTGCGCCAGGCTGCCTGAATCCTAAGTGGTTTTACTTTGCTGGCTCTCCAGTTTGGTGGTTTCTTGTTTAACAACTTTTAACTGTTGAGCAACTGTTCGTCTTGAATGGGCTGGGATTTGGATTTGATGGGATGGGAGCGTACGGTGGTGTGTGCTGGTTTGGGACAGACACATTAGTTTTGTATTTTTTTTTTTTTTTCTTTTTCCTTTTCGCTGGCGGGTTTGAGCGAGGTGTGTTGGTGGAATTCATGTGCCAGTATTGGGGGATGTAGTATTCGTCGTTGAGCAATTACGCGAATTTTATGCACTAGCCAACTAGCCGATCCAAGCAACCAGCCAAACATTCAACCAGTTCTCGTAGTGTTTTTGTAGTGTTTTCGTTTGTTGTTCAGTCAAAAGAGAACAAAACTGGATCTTATACCGATTCTTGTTAATTAATATAAAGCGGGCATATATACATATACAAAAATATTGCAATATACAGAGTCGGCAATATGTTAATAGAATAATTAATATATTTAATATAATCTATTTGTTGTTGATATGACATACAAATCCTGCCAGAAAAGAAAACGAAAAAGTCTTAAAAGCAATAGCCAATATTTTATAGCCGGCATGTGTCTCCGGATCTAATTTTCTCGTGGAGGATATGCAGATTAACCAGTTTAAGGTCAGGACTGTGGAGTGGGAATTGGCGACAAAGTTTAGAAGTCAAAATTCAATACAATTCAATAGAAGTTGGATTAAATTTTGTAGCGCAACTCCAATTCCGGGTTTAAAAATGTGTATTTGTATATTTGAAAATTTCATAAAATTAAAGGAAAATAATGCCACGCTCTTTATTACCATTATTAACCTTTTGCTGACATTGACAGGCTTATTTATTTCTCTTTATTTCGGAAATGAATGGAAACCATCGGGAATACAAATGAGTCTCCTACGTTTTTTTTTTTTTTTTTTTTTTTTTTTTTTTTTTTTTCAAAAATTTATCATTTATTGTGGCACAACATATTATGCGGTACTCACACTATTGTCCATCGCTAACCAGTTCTTTTTCCCATCTTTCGGACAATTTACGTATACCGCGTCAATAGAAAACTTCATCTTTTGACGTCATACAGAAATCGACCCAATTTTGGTTTCTTCATATGATGAGAAGTACTGTTCAGACAGGCCATGTACCGTGCCATCGGAACATTTTTGTCACCAGTACCTAAAAGACTAAACACAGTGAGGTCACCATAAACATAAGACATATTGCAGTTGATGGAATATTTCTGAACAGGCATATTTAGATGTTACAGATAAGAAAGCAGTTTATAAAGTTTAAAAAATGCTTTAATTATTTATGAATTCAGTGGGGAAAATGGACGTTTTGTTTCTTTAAAGGCGAAAAAGACGTTTCATTTATAAAATAAACAACTTAAATACACCTGTTATTTTTTCGATGCCATTGTCGGAGTTGAGAACTTTAGTATTGCAGAGTTTCCCCATTTTAGCAGAAGTCCACAAACAGTTTGATTTTCAATTCAGTTTCGGCTTAGTAAGTGCAAAATATTCACTCAAATTGACATAGTGGTTGCAGAAATAATGTTGTTAGAATGGGAAAACATAAATACATGGAAAATTCACACCTGATTTCTCTAGCCTCCTCGTCCTCGAAAGATTCATCTTGAGGCTTTAGAATCAAAGGTGGATTTTGCGGCTAATCGATCTCCACTGAAAATATTCGAAATGCATTTTGTGGGGCGTGCTAAAAGCGGAATTTTGTGGTCGTCATACTTGTTGCCCAAAACGCTGAACCAGTCGGTAAATTGTTGGAACGCTAGGAGCATTTCGAGCATGAAAGAAATTTCGATTTGATCTGAATAATCGAATGCTGACTTTCAAAGTAAAATTGAACAACTTTGGTTCTTTGTTCTGTGCTTTGGTTCTTAATTCTATAAAGAGACGAAAAAAGGCTTAAACAAAAAATGTATTCACCGATCAAATCTTAACGTTGCTTATGCGCCACCCTATACTTGTCA
>JAHXMU010000099.1:174410-190557 GCA_019455685.1 Philornis downsi | reverse complement strand
ATACCACTAAATGTTTAGTGGTAGTGCAATTTGATTTTGCACTACCACTAACCATTTAGTGGTAGTGAAATTTAAATTGCACTACCACTACTTGTTTATTGGTAGTGAAATCGTTAGTGCACTAAAAATATAGTGCAATATGCCCATCTATGGTAAAAATATAACATTTTGTGCTCAAAAAACCAGCAAAGAGAAAACAGCGAATGACGATTTGGTGAAAAATTCACCTCAAGCTTGTGTAAATCTATTGCCCAGTTTTTTTGCTAATAGGTATGGTTTTTGTGCATTTATTTTTAGTATAACTAAATTGAAAATAAGAACTTCTGCATCAAATACAGGATCGTTAACTTCTATTTCCAAATCTAAAGCTATTTCTCCCCATTTTCCCCGATTTGAAAATGCAAATGGGGAACCTGCACTTTGCAATCAAAACAGAGTCCAACTTTTTACAATTTCCTCAGCTTTTTCTGGTAGTGCTTTGAAGCGTCCAAAGTTTTCAGTAAACTTTTGGAATTGATATTTATACTAGGATAGTTCAAAACAGTGCATTTGGGTCTGAAATTTACGTTCGGCCATTAAACAATATGCGAATTCAGTGATTGAATGTGCAAATATATCCCTTTTCTAATTCATGGGATACGAAAGAATTTGCTTTGTTAACTACGTTTGCAAACGATATTTTATTTTTTCCCCCTCTCATGAAAATTCATGCTTAATATCAACAGCATGTTGATGGAGGGTAAATTAGAAAACCCGGCATCCAATAAAGAAGTTAAATTAAGATGGAATTTGGATATAAAACCTTTTTACACACCAGACTGTTATCTAGACTATTACATGAAGCACATAAAGAAGCTCAGTACAAAGTCTTTGAATATATATTTGAATTGAATAAGGGGCATAACAGAGTGCCACTGTACAGGATTTCGATATAACCGTTTACCTATCTACACATTTTATGTAAGAATATAATTATTTTATATGTATGAATCAGTTCACAGTATTAGTCTGCCATAAATCAACCGAAGGAGCAAATCTTAAAATATCTAGTAGATGTATACCTAAGATAACTTAATTTGCCTTCGTTTTTGAAAGGGTATTATATGGTAGCAATTTAAATATGAAGTTTAAAGAACATCTTTTGCGAAATGCGGAACTGCTTCTTCAATGTTTTAAATATTATAATGCTTGTTATTTGATTTGTATGTTTATGTAAGTATTTAGTTATAAGTGCTATAGAAAACAATCGCTTCTTTTTAAATTATAAAATCATAATTTGTAACTCGTTTACTTGCTCCACGGAGCCATTTCTGGCGCATATCTATGAACTATTTTGTAAAAGAATTAAATAAACATGAAAAATGAAAAATGAATGAGGTGGTACTATTTTTGATAAATAACCGCCCTAGTGTATTTTCAATTAACACAATGTTTATTGCAATTTACCAGATAGATAGATAGGGATCTCTTGCTAGAACAGGCGTTAATCTGGGGTTTTGAAATCGATTTAAAAGCATCAATCTTGTACTCGTGTAAATGTGTGCTTGCAAGGAAACACGACATAGTCTGGAGTTAATAGTTTGGAAATATTAAGCGGTTTTTTTTTTTTCAAAAAATCGCTGTTAAGGGGATATGTTATAACTTTTGAAACATGGAATTTTGTAATTGCGCTTAGACAACACGTATTTTAAGGATATCTAACAACAATAACAAAAAAAAAATTGTCTTCCGAAATTCCTGCAGTAATCACTCAAAAGAATTTACACCATGACGATAGAAGATGAAATGGCATCATCAGCTATCTTGCCTTTGTCATCTGTTATTTTTCGTTTTTTCTTAGGCTGTCACCTCTAGCTTTCTGGTAACGAAGGTGTTTCACATTTATAAAGCCACCTATAAATTTGCTTTATTTGTGGCCAATCAAGCTACTTGCTGATGGTTTTCCTAATTTTCTTTATGGAATTTCTCGAGTATTCGTAATACGTGTATTGAACTTGCAGTTACCCAGCAAAAAGGGAGCATCCAAAGATGTCAAAAGGATGCTTAACTCGTAATTCGGAAGTGGTGAAAATTTGGATAATCATCGATGAATTTAACATGGGTTCGTCACAGGAGGGATGTAAAGTTTTTGGCGCCTATGTAAATTATGCTTACTTTGTGGCTTATTCGAAAGCTACAAAAATCATCATCATAGAAATTTCAATGCTCTGTCTCAGGATGACATTAGATAAAACTTCAGAAATGTAGCTAAATGCATATACAGGGTGTCCGTCGGGAAGATATACTACTTTGTTTGTTTATAATTTTTGATTAAATGAAAGAGAATGGATCTTATATTGATAAATGTTTAATTTAACATCGGCAATTATGTATGGAATATAATATCAGATAAATGTCCGCCTCTGTGTTCGCCTCAACAATGCGAGCCCTTTTGAGCACATTTTCCATTACATTCTCACACATTTCACGCGGTATTTCATCATTAATTTCATCACGAATATTTTGTTTAAATTGCTCAAGCGTTGCTGGTTTGTTTGCGTAAACCTTGATTTTCAGATATCCCCACAAAAAGAAGTCCGGAGCAGTCAAATCAGGCTACCGTTGAGGCCAATCAACCAACATCACCATTTCTTGAAATAACTTGTTGTGGAAAGAGGTCTCGCAGTAATTCCATTGTAATCCTGGCCGTATGCGATGTGGGACCGTCTTGTTGATACCACATGTTAATCATGTCCAAAGCATGCAGTTGTGTCGTTAAAAAGTTTTCAATCATATCACGATATCGCTCCCCACTGACAGTTACCGTTACGCCGTTTTCAGTTTCAAAGAAGTAAGGTCCAATGATTCCTGTAGGCCAAATTTCACACCAGACTGTCATTTTTAATGGTTGCAAAGGTGACTGATGAATAATTTGAGGGGTTTCCATTGCCCAGAACCGACTATTCTGTTTATTCACATAAACATTCAAATGAAAATGTGCCTCGTCACTCATTATGATTTTTTCACGAAAATCGGGGTTGTCATGGGCGAGCTGTAACATCCTATTGGCATATGTACGGCGGCGTAAATGGTCTTTTAGATGAAGCTCTTGTTGTGTCAACTGAATCTTAAATGGAAACAAATGCCAAATGCAATTGTGGCCAAAGTTGTTCTTTGAAGACCCAGCTGCTGAGCACGGCATCGAATTGAGGTTGATGGCTTGTTTTGAACACTTTCCTGAGTAGCAGTAATGTTTTCAGTCGATCTTGCAGTACGTTGTGGTCCGTGCTTGGCCCTATAAGCTACAGACCCTCTTTTTTCGAAATCATTCACTACACGATAAATAGTGCGCCTTGTTGACACGTTGTTTCACCCAAAAATTTCACGTAACTTTCTCATCGTCACAGTAATTGATAAAATGTTTTAACGATTAAAACACGTTTCATCGAATATTTTTCCATAATAAATTTTCCACGTCTCTACTTCACGACTGCCAAATAAGAACTGTCAAGACTAATGTTTACCAAAATGGCGGCAAAACAAAATCGTGTACCTTCCCGACGGACACCCTGTATATATATTATGCCGCTAAATACTTTTTTCAGTTTTTGATTTAATACGATATTTGTCAATATTTTTAAATAGATTCAATCCAGTATGCCATAACCATTTTGAAGAGGATTTTAGTAGCAAACAAATTTCAAAATAGCTTTATATTATTATAATTGTACGTCGTTAAAACGGAGCTTTCTAAGAAGTGGAAAACATGCTCACAGCATTCGTAGAAGCTGTGCAAATGATATTCTTGGAGAATGATATCGTCCTTTACTTACACCTGTGACTCCTGAGTTTGTCGTATGTATTAATATGCCTACGCAACGTTGGGGAGAAAAGCAGTGTTTCCTAGGCAATTCGAAACTGGAAGAATTTGGAAATTTCTTATTCGCCAAAATGTGTGTAAAATTGTACACAAATTGTTTCAGCTCCACTTCATCCGATAGTGGAAATTCATCCAGTTTCACTGCAGTCCAAACAAGGATTGCAGTCACTTATATAGAGGATGTCGGCGATACTATTGTCAAGCAATTATTTGAGCTACTGTAAAGAACATTATATAGGTCTCTTTACTTATCGATCACAGTTCGGAAAGCATTTACAAGGCTTACCGATCACTCAATTACTCGTAATCGTAGGTGAAATTGCGATCAGTCGCGTGTACTAACGATAGTCGCATGTACTAACTATCGCGCCACGGTCGGTTCGTTGAAAATAAATTAAGCTATTTAAAATCTGCAATAAAATCCACCATTAATACTATTTATGAAATCTGCAGTAAGCTTCACATACTTCACACCAAAAGCGATAGCAAGGTCGTCTGATTTGACAGACGTAAATATGCATCGGTGTTAAATTTTCGCCACTCATCCTGATGAGATACATTTACTTAGAATGGAAATATATTTAGTAATCATTTTTATAGAGCAAAAATGATTAGGCACAAATGTCATACAAGCTTGGCGGTTTGTATGAGGGATATATGAAAATACGGAGTAATATGATCGTAAGTAAGGTTCAGTAAGGTTCACCCGGAACCAACCGAATTATATTTGCTAAATGCAATTAAATTACAATGGAAGTTACGTTTCGTAGAATCAATAAATCTAGGCTTAGACGGTCCACTTGTATGATGTCTATATCTAAAGTTACGTTAGGGATAAATCTAGGCTTGACGGTCCATTTGTATGATGTTTATATCTAAAGTTAGGCCGACATGGCTCGCTTTCAAGCGCTATACAAACCACAATATTATTAAATTCAAACCAAAAGTATATCTTTGAGAAGCGATTATAACCGACTTGGAATATTCATTTTTATGCCGGCGATTCTATCCAGTTTTAATATGGTTTGTTCTTGGGACATTTATAATATATATGTCGACTTTTGTTAGCATTAGTTTATAATGCACTCTGTTTACAAGAATACACTGAGCAAGTTGGATTCCAGTATAAAAAAATTTTTTCAGATAATACAAAGATTTCGTCGTGTACAGAATTAAATCACGTAATGAATTTTGTTCAAAGTTTTACAGTAATGTATAAAAGATACTATTTATTAAAAGAAAGCAGTGTGACATCGTATTGCATTTCTAAAAAGTAAAAATACGCACATGAGGGAGGGGACTGAAATTGGAAGAATTGAGCTTGTAAAACCACTGTATTCAGCGAAATAATTACAATTATTTTTATATGAAAATATTTATTTCCTGCTAAAGAACTCGGTATACAATTCCAGCAAAAAAGTGCATTCAAAGAAGCACATATTTGTTAACATCTTGAAACTAGCATAGGGTTGTCATAGGAGGGAAGCATTATTTTATGATCCCTCTTCCTCACAAATTCATGAATGAAAATTCAAATTTCCATTATTTAAGAAAAATAAGTTTTTATTGTACTTTTATTTGTATTAAAAGTCGGTTTCTTAAACGGATTTGGTACTTCCTATAAAAAAAAATCGGATAGACATGCAGTGAATTAAAGAGACATCTAATAATTCGTAGGGTCGAATTGTCTACACCCTCTACCATGGACTGTTCATGCTGTTCATGTTAAGCTATGCTATGTATGTATGTGCTTCATTTGATTTGATCTCTGATTATCATATAAAGGAGGATAAATAAAAGTTTTAAAAGGAGTTTCTTTAAGCCGATTGCCAAAAATTACATCTTTGTATCATATTATGTCGAATCATATTATTTAAAAATGGTTTTTGGTGTACTTCATTGGAACATGCTTTTCTTTAGGAATCATAAATGATAATAAAACCGATTTTTCACTACGGCGGTTTTGGAAGTGATTCAAAACCGATTCGTTGGAAATGGTAAATATGCATGGATTGCAAATGGCGAAAATGTGCTTCTTTTTGAAAAACCGCATTTTTTTTTATTTTCTAACCTTTTCCCACCTTTATTACGATAATTCCAAATGTGAATCAAATTCTAGGAGTGAAATATTTGCGTTAAAATAATAAGTGGCGTCTGCCAAAAAATTGACTTTATTCTCTAAATTTTGTAATCACATTATTCCAAATAATAGAGAAGTATAACAAAACTAATGACGAAAATATGCATTTAATTATAATTAACTCATTTATACTTTCTAAATACGAAGTAACCTATCGAATGGGTGTGAAATAAGAGCCTTATGAACTTTGTAACGTAATATCTTGGAGACCAACATAGAGGGACAGCTTCCAGTTTAAAGAATGTCATAACTGCGTTGCTCCATATCCGTTCTCAAATCGAAAGCAAAAAGAATAAATATAATTTCCACAGGCAAATTCAAAATAAGCATGAAACTATGCATATCTGAGTATAGTAGTGAACTAATATCACATTATTAGTACTTACGAATTTATCAGGAAATATAACGAGGTTTCCAGGACGCGGATTCATGTTAACATTCTGTTGCGGCCAAGTCTGTTTTTTGTTATTCAGTCACCGGTTTTCTACATTTTTTTCACAGCATATTTTAATATTATTCGTTTTATGAAACACGGAACACAACACAATAAATCAATGAGCCTATCACAACCCATGTCTCATCCGGCCTGCAATTACACCTAAACATCCCTGCAAAATAGAACAACGATTTTGAATGGCTTCTGAATCTCTGCAATAACGGTCAAAGAACACGATGCTAGGCCCAGACTATATTCCCAAACCCTGCATTTGATTCGACAGTAATTTCGGTTTTGCAATATTTGTTGAACTTCCTACATTTCGGAGTGAAACCAGGAAAATTCGGAAACTCTTCTAAATGCGGTTGTTTTCCTATGAATGAAAATTGATAATTGTGTTAGATTTTCCTCTAATTAATTATTCATCCACCTCTGTAATGATGGAATACAAACAGATAACAACGCCATCAATTAAACTGATTGTCAACAATATTAGACTACAGCAAAACAAATTTGCTAAATGTTCCAACAAAATATTGTACTTGTATGAACTCTTTGGAGTTACATGAAATTGTAAAGATTAAAATTACCACTAATTACAGCAAATTTATCAGAGATTTTAACGCGTAAAAGTGGCAAAAGTAACGCAGCTCCGAAATTATTTAGTGGGACTTTCAGAAAAAAATACTTTTTACGATTGTTCAAAATCATTCCTATATATTGTACCTTAAAAATTGGAGCCGATTTTGATGCCATTTAAAGTCCTTGAGAAGCGAAAATAAAGAACATGGTAAATACTAAGTACTTAGTTTAAGTACTACTTATCTCTTTTGGTTATGAAGATATCGACAAAATCCAAGTATAATGTTATTTCTACAGACTAAAAAAAAACTGAAATTTTAGCCAAAAATGTCTAATTAATCTTCCTTTTTTCCTGAAATTTTGTTAACAAAGCTAAACTTTTCTCAATACTGTCTTAAAGGTAAAGCTCTGTTTCTGCTCAATTTCAAATTTTTGCACATTTGTCACATGAAATTGGTAGAAGAAGATTGAACATAACTGTGAACCTGCTAGTTTTAGAGTGATTATGGTTCTTGGCCGCATGTGTTAAGTCGTTTTCTCTTAAAAATTAAATTTTGATTTTTAAAAAAGTTATTTAGCTACATTTAAGTGCTTTCATATATCACAAACGTTAGTTTTTTCTTTGCCGCATGCAGTAGTTTACCAAAAGTTAAAGCTTAACCAAATTTTTTTAGACTAAACTAATTATAATATCTAAGACCACTCACATTGGAGATAACTATGTTTGGCGCTCTGTATCACCCCGTATGCAGAATATTAATATTACTTCTATATTTCTCCATATATCACATGACGGTCTCACGCATTTCCTAGATAGATGCCTATGAATGACTAATATTTTGCTGATTTGACCCCTGTGTGACATTTATTTAATAAGAAATTAGCAAAAGTTTGAAAATTTAATATGAGGCTTCGGTCTTATGAGAACTATTCCTACTTACTGCAACACATTAAAACATTTCGCGGGATAAGTATTTGTGTCTAGTTATCGATGGGGTATAATTTGTCAAGAAGTATCCTAACAGTAAGACACACGAGCGCAGAACATTAAGACAATTTAAAATCGTTGTTTCTTGAGTGAAACTGATTTTTCAATATATCGCCACAAGGATGCAAATAAAGAAATTATGAAAAAAAAATTAATACTATGTAGTGTGCTCTCATAACCTTTATAACACTGTGGCAGTTTCGTTCATGGGTTACCGTGTTACGCAGCTCAATGATATTCTTTGCAAGCATTTTGAAATGGAACCTCTATTTTACCCATTTTGGAAGACTATATATTGCTATGCCTATAATGTGCCAGCCTTATTTTTAAAGTGAGTACAACTGCAGTGATAGTAATTAATTCTGTCACAACAATTTTATTGTAGGTCTTTACTTGGCTGTATTACGTGTAAATTTCTAGTTGTAATTCAATATGAGGTTATATTATATTTAAGATTAGATAAAATAATAAAATAAATATACGGTCATTATTTCCTAAGTGCATTGAAATATTGGTCCACTATTCCCTAGGCGCTAACTTTTAAACCCTGACATAGCCTCGTAGAATAACATAAAGACCCTTGCTGATGGTCAGTATTGAAACACGACGTTTTATCCAAAAGGTCCTTTAAATAAAAAAATGCTTCTATTTTTATCATTTATAGAAAATAATTTAAAATAAATCCAACAATTTTTGATTATGTTCAGAATCCCACTCGAATTGCATATAAGCCGGAAAGTGCAAACGGAAAATCTTGCCAGTTGAAGCTAATGCACGGTTTAAAATAAACATATTTAGAAAGGAATTTAGGCATATCAAATTTGATTGAGCAAAGATAGTAAAACAATAAAAGGCAAAACAACAAATCACTGTAAAACGATTGCCAAAGGGCTTCAGTTATGTTCTGTTTGGTTTACATATGCTCTATTTACGTTCTTCTGCACTGACATCAGCAACGCTCAACGCAATTTCAGTGTTTACAGTTTACTGCCTCACAGCTCTTCCAAGTTAATTTGAAATGACGTAAATATTAAAAGTTCAATATCGGGTCTTTCCTTATGAAATGTGCATTCAACATTATGTAACTACAGTGCTATTTCCTTTTAATGCTCTAAAACTGTCCTATTTGGAAGTTTGTTTCTCCAACAAAGCACCTTATATGATTTGAACATCATGCCACTCTGTTACATGGCCGGTCCTTTTTACATATACATATATCGTTTGTATGTCAAAAAGTAATCAAAATCTCTCTCTTTTATTTTACTTTCAAGGTACAAAACTGAACTTTGTCGCCCCTTTGAGGAAGCAGGCGAATGCAAGTATGGTGAAAAGTGCCAGTTTGCTCATGGCGGCCATGAGTTGCGCAATTTGCAAAGGCATCCCAAATACAAAACGGAATACTGCCGCACATTCCACAGTGTTGGCTTTTGTCCTTATGGACCGCGCTGCCACTTTGTACACAACGCTGATGAGGCACGGGCTCAACAGCAGCAGCAACAACAACAACAGCAACAATTTCAACAACAACCACAGCAGCAACAAACGAAATTACAAAATCATTCCAATTATTTAAGCACTTATCCATTAAGTGGCAAGACTAGCCTTAATGGAGGCGGAGGCAGCATTAATCATTCCCTACCTTTAAGCCCACCGTTGAGTATGTCCACTGGCTCAGACCGCGAGTCACCCACTGGATCCTTGTCGCTCTCGCCCACAAGTTCCATGACCAACTTCCCTTTTGGCGAGCAAATCAGTCCAGCCAACTCTGTATTCCAAGCGGCCTTCAGTTACGTGAATACGCCACCAGAAAGTCCCAATGCACCCATGTCCCCAGTGAACACACCACCACCCACTCTAATGCTTGGCCAAGCACCGGTCTACATTAAGCCCCTCGCAGCTAACAACACTGGCGGTTGTGGTGGCGCAGGTGTTGCGCCATCGGTTGTTGCACCCTGCAAACAATTGTTGCAGAAAAGCTCTAGCTCTCCCATCGCGATCATTAGGAATACAAATGGCAGTAGCACTGTCGGCGCCAGTGCCAGCAAAACTCCAACCAAAGTGAACTCTGTCTCATCATTGAATGGTGCTGGGGCAGCCGATGAGGCACGTTTACCTGTGTTCAATCGCATTAGCTCAGTAACAGATTCATATCCCCATGTAGCTTTATAAATTTTGTATACTTATTAGTAGTTCAATTTTAATTAGACGGAAGCGCCACGCCGCCCTTGAAACAACGACAGCGTTGACGCTTGCGTTGAAACAAGACAACAAAAACCGACAACAACAATACCATCAACAAAAAATCTCAATAATCGCACAATATTTAACAGAAAACTACTACAACAGATAAACAACAAAATTCTAGTTTATTTTTTCTTCATTTTTTATGACTATTAATTATTACCTTCTATTATATACATCCATACATATTACACACTTGCACATATATATAACACTTTCATAAATGCGCATAAACCATTTTCTACATATATTAATGAAACATTTGCGCAAAAACACGTGTATATTTTATTGCTTTTTTCACTCTATATCATCTACTATTACTTAAACTACAACGACAACAAGAAAACAACTACAAATAATATATTTATATACTTATACATATATTTACATATATAGAAGAAAATTGCTACAACATTAGATATTAAATTATTTAAATAAAATGAGGAGAATTTTTTTTTATATTTATATACAAACAAATGCCTATATACATGTCCTATATAAACTTACTTATTTAAAGACATTTGGAAAAAAAAAACAAACAAAAACCAACAACACTACTATTAAAATTATAATTATTATTATTATTTATATATTTTCTTAATTTTATCATTTGCTGATTATCCACAAAAATGGATATGACTTTGAAACCTTTATACATATGCGTACTATTATTATACAGATAACCATAAATTATTATTATTATTATTTAAACTCATCTAAATACAATGTAAATTTTTAATTTTTTTTTGGCTGGGTTGCTGCTTTATGATCTAAATGATGTAAAAACAAAAAATGTTTGCATTTATTAAAATTAAAATCTTTTGTTATTTATTTTATTTCCCTTTCTTTAACTGCATATTAATATGAATAAGACAAACAAAATTAAATTCTAAAAGACCCTGAGAAAGACAAGAGAGCGGGATTAAGAGGGATTGTGGTGGACGTATCAAAAACAAGTGATATACAAATATACTTTTACATTTTGTTGTAACTAGAGACGAATTGAGTACTTGAAACAGTCAACTGATGCAATAGTCGATATATTGTGCCAATATTTCCAAAAACCAACCAGAACTTATGCTCAAAGGAAATGTAATAAAAAATAACCCCTGAAATATATTTGAATTTCTTTGTACACTTGTATGTATTTCCATATACCTCTGAGTCTCATGTGAAAATCATTTTTGTTAAGCCGTCAACAAATTAAAATATAATGATGACTTGTTTGTTGAACGAAAAACAGACACAGCTAAATCATGCGAGATTTATTAGGTGCGTGCAGAACAAGTCAGTTGATTAATATTAAAAATATTTTATTTATATGCAAATATTTTACAGTTCCCTTTAAATTTATAACTTGAAATATGTTAAAATGTGAAAATAAAAGACACAAGAACTTTGAGATCAATATGAAATTTAAAGGAACCAACTATCTAACTTAAGGCGACATACCTAATTATTACTTTAAAAGCAAATTATAAGTTATTTTCTTTAATCTAAATTATACAACAACTATATACATGTTATTGTATATGTAATTATATTTTTATATAAATATAGAATAAAATACAATGGCAATTATTTAACGAAACGAAAAAAAAAACAATTTAAACGCTATTTAATTTATAATTTTTATTTTATTTTTTTTTTCATTATTTATCCTTTTTATTTGAAAGCAACCGTTCTACATAATATCTATTCACTCTAACATTATTCTTAATTACAGATTTATATTCATCTCCCCTTTAATTAATATTATAGTGCCTTAGTAATATTTATTATTTTTTCTTTTGTAAAAAAAAATATTTAAATGGTATCAACAAATCAAGAAAACAAACAAAGAAATCAATGTCATTGAAAAAATTCTCAAGTGCCTTAATAATGTTTTATTTTATATTATTATTATTATTATTAACTATTTATATTTGTAATTTAATATGATTGGTTTAATTGAATATTATTTTGTTTTTATTTTTACAACTTTTTTTAGTTATTTTAATGGATTTAGTCTTCCCCTCCAATTTTTTATTATTATTGAAACTCTCATTTGTATTTCTATTTTTTTTTTTTTGGTTTACATAGTAAATGCCAGTTTAAATATAAAATTAGACAGCCAGTCCGTCAGTAGCATGGCGATGCTGTTTAAAATACAAATTTATAAATAAAAAACGAACTATGCTTCCATTTTTCATATTTTTACAAATAATATCGAAACAAAGGAACACAATTGTGCTTTTGAATAAAAATTACTTATTTTCTTATATAAAAACTAAAAATTGTCTTTTATTGTTATTAACAACGTTTGAAATTATTCATGGAAAACGTCATAGATTGGTTAAAAAAAAGCTATTATGTGACTTCTCATTATATCATATATGACATATTCAACTTAAGTGAAAATAAGGAAATGCTTAATCCACTACAGAATTTTCAGTTAGGATGTGGTAAACTACTATATTCATATACAATTTATTCTGAATTAAAACAAAAGTAGCAAACTTGAATCGCTTGCAAATTATAGAGGGACAGTTAGTATGTGCTAAATCAGCCAATGTGTGTGGTACCCTGAGGGACGTTTCAATGTAGCCAATTTTTATTCCCAGTACTAAATGACTGGTATGTGCTAACTTGTACTGGATTTACATCAATCAAACGAATGATACGAATCTAGACACAGATGGGTTAAGCGACCATTTATTTATTTGACTTGTAATTTAAAGCCTTCCGGCCAATTATATGTTAATTACAATATGCAACAAAATTAAATATTAAATTTATAATATAAAGATATATGATTTTAAAAGTGATAAGATTATTAAAGACAAAAAATATGAAAATGGCTTATTTAGAAGTTAATCGGTATATAATCTAGAAAAATAAAATAAGATAATCGATTTGTAATAACGGCTGCTCACAATTTAATTGAAAACAAAATTTTACTGGAAAGTCAGAAAGTGTTGCAGAATGTGCGTTTTGTAATTTAAAACATTTGAAAGGCTAGGAAATAAATTATAAATTCGTGCTACTCTTACTACAAAAGCACGATCCATAAGTGTGGTTATTTTAGGAATAAGATGCTATTTATTATGAGTGGAATGTAAAAAATTAGACGAATTAAAAAAAACTGAGGACAACAAAGACCTCAAATCGATATAATTTTTAAAACTACAGCCCAAGAAGCGCTTAACATACAACGTCATCGAATACAAATAGCTCATAACTCATAACACTATATAGTTCTGCACAATATAGAATACTTGGCATTTAGGGATGTTCCATATGCTGTATATTTCATTTCCAGGACTATGTCGATTAAACGCATGATGTATGCCAAGTTTGACTGAATTCAGGGCAGCTGATTGAAAAATGTCAAGCTATACATATATGGGTGAAACCAGTTATTAGTATGGGTTTATATATCCGGTTTTATGAGGAATAACAAATCAATATAAAGATCAAAAACCTAGACTACTGTTGTGGCCTACTATTACAGAGTAAAAATTCAATTTCGGAAAATCAATATGGGTGATACCAGAAGGAGTGTGCCAATGTGCTTCATTTTCATTTTGAGACCGTGTGTTTGGTATATGAAGTACTAGAAGGGGCATGGTTATTAGAGCGATTTTTTTTCCAATTTGTACCAATGATTATAAACCCATAAAATAGATAAACATTTAGGTCACTTCAGTTAACGAGTTAAGAGTTGCAGGCAATAAAGACTGAATTGCGGTAAATTAGTATATTAGCACGGGAGGTACCTGGTTTGATGTGTCGATAATAGTCCATTTATAATCTCCGGCTACGTTCTGGCAAAATATTAGGCGGTGACAAGTTTAATAAAGTCGGCTGTTACCGTGTCTACCAGTCAGCTCGATAGACAAACTGTTACAACAACAAACAATAGACTGATAGACATTGCCCAACGAACTTAAAACCATAAAACACTTTTGGGTAAAAAAAAGCGCACATTAATTGAAAGAAAATAAAATAAATTGTCCTACACTATCTTTCGCCGACATTGTTTTTTGAGACAGAATATTTTATTAACTTTGGACTGGAAATATTGCGATGAAAATATTGTTTTTTTTCTCAAGAATTAAATCAATTTAATTACATTAAAAGTGGCATTGACAAAATTCAGGGTTTATTTTTTCGCTTCAAATAACTTAAGAACGTCGTATAATTTGTTATATAGTAATCCCATAACTACAAACAATGTTCATCATAAAGCGGCAATTGCCATAATTATTAAATTTTAAATTTTTTTATAGTACTAAGTCACATCATAATGTTCAAAAAGTTAGGCCAGTTTTGAATTGCAATTACGCGAACATAGGGTGAGAACATTGCATACGCGAACAAGGGTGAGAAATAATTTTGTCTCCAAGTTGATTGCACCGCAGCAGACATCCAGATAGACATTTCACATTATAGATTTCATTAGTGCTTGAACTATGGTTGGGGTTGTATGTCGTAAACGGCGAGTAAATTTGGTTGCATTAAATTTTGTTTCCGAAATTTAATTTCCGCTACGGAAATATTTAGATCGTTGCAGAAGGCCTTCGGCGAACAGGCTTTGTCGGAAAGAAACGTTCACAAGTTGCATACACAGTTCAAGACAATCAGTTGAAGACGACCAAAAACCGTCGATTAGCAGGGATCAGTCAACTCAGTTTTAAAATCTCTATTGGTACCAACAACATTCATTTTTTGGAAAAATGTTCACGGTTTAGAATATGTAAAAAAATTATTACTGGCTACCAGCACGTTATAGAATACATTATTAAGCGAGATATGAGACGTAAGGAAATTCCGAATTTGGGCCCTCTGATTGTTATTCACTTGGGAGTAACCAGATTCCTCTCCAGAATTTGCCAAGCAGCTGACGACTTCCGTCCTTCGTGCAAGTATTCCCTGGTAATGCCATCAGACATCCGTTTGATGGTAGCTAAAGTGAGAAGGCAACTAGTTGAGAAATCTAAATGGCATGCTAACACCGATGCATCTTAGGCCAGTAGGTAACTTCTGTTACTCACCAGCCTAGTGATCGTTGGCAGCCCCAACACTAGGATCGAATGCAGTGGCCTAATAAGCCGCTCATCTTAGATAGATTTTATCATGAAAATACAGAAGAAAATAATGAAACGAATAAATGTTGACGACCCCCGCAAACGTTATAAGGACCATTTAAGGATACGCAAATGCAATGTCCGCACTCTTTACAGAGAAGGTGCCTCTATCCGACTAGCGGATGTCCTCGATATAAAGCTGACATTACCGCCATTCTCGATATAAAGCTGACATTACACACGATGGACAGGACAAGTATATACTCGGCGTAAAAACTGTGACATTTACTATAGCTGCCACGCAGAAAGGCATAAATGTGGATTTGTTGTGAGAAAGAGACTGAGACACCTTGGGGGTTACTCTGCATTGCGATGCGAAAGCAAGTTCGATGCGCAAGATAAATGCGATAAGTGCATAATTTGGTACTCTGTATCGATTACGCAAACGCTTCGCAAAATAATTTGAAAAAGGGGCAACACTGGCATCTTAAAATAAACAAAAAGCGAAAATCACAAAATGAAACGTCAAAACTTGTAAACAAAAACATTTTTAATAAATGTGCGTGTCGTGTTTTTTATTAAAAATCTTTATATATATAATTCTACTGTACGGGCGTTGTCAGTGAGCTCCTCCTAAACGGCTGGACCGCTTTGCATACATTTTTGTATATGCGTCTGGGTGGTGCCCGGGATGGTTTAGATTTACAATTCGGTCCAATTGGACAAAGGGGCGTGGTACCTCCCATACAAGCAAAAAATTAAAAATCAATTATTTCTGCTCCTGCTTACGGTATTTGAACAAAATTTGGTACATCGGTTTGGTGTACATATC
>JAHXMU010000099.1:140192-174400 GCA_019455685.1 Philornis downsi | reverse complement strand
GGTTTGGTGTACATATCTTAAGTGCTGCTGCAAATATGGGCGGGATTGGAGAATGGGGAGTGGTACCTCCTATACAAACCACAAATTAAAAAGCAATTATTTCTGCTCCTGCTAACGGTATTTAAACAGAATTTTGTATTTCGGTTGAGTGAGCATATTTTAAGTTCTTCTGCAAATATAGGCGTTTCTTATTATAATAGACCGATTGGCATGAAACATTTCCAATTAAAATAAAATTTGAAGGCAAAGCAACGTTTGCCGGGTCGGCTAGTAAATTAATATAAAATAAATAGTGATGGGTTCAGTGGCATTATGGCTGGAAGAAGAAAATGAACATTTTGAACGTGTTACAAGGAGAATTCTGAGAGATATCATAGATGTACTCTCCTTAAATAACCACAGGTAAGAATAGGTATCATGTGCAAAACGTTTTCAAACATTTAATTTTTATAGTTTTGTACAAAATTTTCGCCTTAATAAAGATGCGTTTATGTATGTGTTAATCGCTATTCAACACGACCTCATCGTTCCAAAGAGATCTACAGCAATTCCAAACGCAATAAAAGTGACCAACACCAAAATGGGCAAGACCATCTCTTAGGACTATCGCAGCAATCTATGTCGCGTTGCTTACATGAAGTTTGCATGGCGATTGAGCGAATACTCTGTCCCAAGCACATAAAATTTGAGCCAACTGCCGAAGAGGAAAACGAAGTTAAAAAAGGGTTCTTCCAGACATGTGACATTCCATGTACACATGTATCACAAATATATATCAAAATACACAAATATAATACGTTACTTTTTTCCATCCAGCTACATCCCTCATAGGAGGTCCATTTGAATTCAGATCGTCAGTTAGTTTTACCCATAAATTGTTGGCGCGTTGTTTGACATTTCCACAATGTAGCTGTCCTTTGGCCAAATCGTTATGTTGCTGCATAAAATCAATCAAAATTTCAAATTGCCGTTGTTGAGTTTGCAATTTTTTCGTCTTTTCCCTAAAAAATAATAATTTACTTACAAATATAAAAATTTATTTGTTTACTTACATGATTCGGCTTCTTTGCGCTTGGTATTTCGTTAACGCAAAATATTTGCGTTCAAACAAAGATTTTGACATACTCTTTCGTATTACAGAGTGCGGTGATGCCAGATTTGCGAAAACGGAAAAAATAAGATGCGAAAGGAAGATGCGAAAACTCATTAGAGAGTACCAAGTGTTCGATTAGCTACTATTTTTCTTTCGCATCGCAATACAGAGTAACCCCTCAGGTATAAGCTACAGCTTATTTGCACAGCGATTTGCACGAATTAGAGATTTTTATTGAAAAATCGGTGGCAAATTTGTATGAAGAACAACCCAATTTATGGCAATTTATGACGTATTGAATATACGAGTATAGAGCAGCAAGGTTTGGACACTCTTGCAAAGGAGTATAGAGTATCTGTGTAGAAACGAAACATTGGCGAGGGATAGGTGAAAGCGACTGCTTGAACGAATTCATTCGAATATATGTGGGCCGCTAAGTTCAGCTGCCTCAGACGGATGTCGTTATTTTATAGGCTTCATAGATGATCTTTGTCATGTCGCTGTAACACATCCCATTAAAAAGAAAACTAAAGTACTCGATAAACATCTGTGTTTGGTATGAAAATTGCCATGTTCACTTTGACAAACGACGTGAATGAGTTCATCATCATCATCGATTCTCAAGTTCCAAGGAATGTGTGGCAGGAGGTTGTTTTGGCTGCAACTTACCTAATACATCAGTGCATAATAAGTTCTTTAAAAAAATCGATAACAAGGCTGAAATATGGAAAAAAACTAAAATCCATAAGGATTGTTTATATTTCTAATGGATTCGTATTTGGAATTTTCAAAAATATGAGGTTTTAACTGCCCGCGACGTAAGTTTGAGAAATTGGAGTTTTCATTCAAAGAAAGGCATAATACATAAATAAGTAAGCAACTTGTAATAGTCAGCCATAATCAAGAGAGGGAAACCGTAGAAGAGAAAATTGATGTTGGAACTTATCTTGTTTTTTACAATTTTGAAGCGAAAGCTTCCTTAAAGGAAGTTCAGGAAGATTATACACATATTTTTAATAGACCAAATACTCAACACTGGCAAATGACAAATCGCGATGACTTGGTAACCATGGAAAATAATTGCGTTTCGAATAAAAATCCTACAAAATACAAAACGCCACTGTTCGTATAAGGATTTTTGCATGGGTAGGGAATGGATTACAAGGAGACGTTAGCGCTAGTAGCAAAGCTAACCGCAATCCAAATTGCATTTACATTGGCTATGTATAGGGAATACAAATGTGAAAACAGCATTTTCCCATGGTATTTTGGAAGAAGAAATCTATATAAATCTATAATATAGCCTAAGGCACTCGCCACGTTGCTGGAATAGCAGATTCAATGAATATTTACTGTCAGTCGGACGGAGATTATTGTATAAATGAATTAAAAACGCATTGGATCAAAATTCGAATGTTGCGACTGCAGGATTTTTAAATATTTTCTTGGAATTTATATGAAAAATCCAACAATAAAAGTGTCGAATGGATCAATTGTCAACAAAATACTTAATAAATTCGGAAGGTCAGATTGCAATTCCGTAATGACCCTTGTAGAAAAGGAGGTATTAAGCAGAGACCAACAAGTCATGTGGAGAATTAGTTGGAAGCCTTATGTACACTTTGCCGTATTGCAGATCCGATATTTGTTTTGCTGTTGAATACATGGGTCTTTTTCAATCTAATCCAAAATGAAGAGCACTGGCAGCATTTAAAAAGAATTGTCTGCAGACACAGACTGGGTAAATGATTTATTTATTGATGATCTATATATAACAATCTTGTAATTAAAAGCCTTTAGACTAATATTAATTAAATTACAAAATACAGGGTTGCCCATATTCGACGGACCCATGTTTTTAAAAAAAAATCAAAGAAAAAAATAAAAATTTGGCGGTTGGCAATCTTATTCATTTAATTTGTTCCAAGTAGATTTGTTTACATCAATTTTTGAATATGATATCTCTCAAATGGCCGCCTCTGGCGTTGATGGCGTATTATGCCCTTTTTGCAGCATTTTCCATCGTTTTCGCCAACATTTCGGCCGGAATAGCGGCTATTTCTTCACGAATGTTGTCCTTGAGCTCTTCTACGGTCCTTGGCTTGTTAACGTAAACCTTTGACTTCAAATGTCCCCACAAGAAGAAGTCAGCGGGCGTCAAATCGGGCGAACGCGGTGGCCAGTCCAAATCACCACTTTTCGACATCAAACGGCCCGGAAACAAATTCTTCAGAAAATCGATTGTTATGCGACTTGTGTGCGGTGGAGCGCCGTCTTGTTGAAACCAGAACTGCCTAATACGCTTTCGACGAATAATTGGCATCACAAAATTGGTCATCATGTCGCGATAACGCTCCTGGTTGATGGTAACAGCATGGCCATTTTCGTTTTGGAAGAAAAACGGCCCAATGACCGTTTTCGCACTAATGCCGCACCAAACTGTGACTTTTTCGTCATGAAGAGGCAATTCTTGAATCTCCTGAGGATTTTCAGTGGCGTAAATACGGCAATTTTGCTTATTTACGGTCCCATTCAATGTGAAATGGGCTTCATCGGACATGATAATTTTGTTCCAAAATTGCTCGTCATCATCGGCCATTTCGATGACTCGTTGGGCCCATTCCAATCGACGAGGCTTGTCCGCAGGCAACAATCTTTGCGTCAATTGAATTTTGTACGGGAACAAATGCAAATCAACGCGAATAATCGGTTGTAAAGTGGACCGAGCCATGCCCAACTGCTGAGAACGGCGTTTTTGGGATGTTCTTGGGGACCTCTCAACACTGGCTCGTACGGCAGCGATATTCTCGGCCGATCGCCTTGGTCGACTTTTATTTGGCCTCTTCGGATTAGAAAGAGCCTCACCAGTCGAAATTTTTTCGTATAAACGCTTAATGGTGTTCTTAGAAGGCGCACTTCTCACATTTTTTAATATTTTAAAAGCACGTTGAGTTTTAACAATTGACTTCTTCTGTTGAATGTAAATTTCAACTATTTCAGAGCGCTCGCGTGGCGTGTATTGTTCCATGGTAAAAATCTGCTTGGACTGACGCTTCAAACGCGGTATGTCATTAAGCGATCTGACATCTCTGTCAAAAGTTATGGCGTTGCCAGATGGGTCCGTCGAATATGGGCAACCCTGTACATAAAATAAATACTACTCCAAAACACAAACACAAATATACCAAAACCAAAATATAACTTAGAATATAAAATAAAATTAACTAGTAATTAAGTAATAACGCTCAAATTAAAGTGCACTAAAAAAAGGCGAAATCAAGAAGAATAAAAATAATGAGGAAAAATTAAATATTGAATAGTAAAAGCGTTCCAATTAATTAAGCGTTCCAATTAGCAGTGTTATAGATAGATTAAAATATATACTACTCCAAAATAAACTTAAAAATTTGTATAAAATAAAAATTGATTATATAAATTCGTATGTTTAAGATCAACCAATAATAATTAGCAAATATCACCAATAAATGCAGGCATTAAGGTGTAAAGGAACTATATTCATATTCAATATTTCATGTTTACCAAAGAAATTTATGAAGCATGTCCACGATTTTTCGATGGTTGAGCTTTTTAAAACAAGTTATATGTTTTGGTTGAGAACAGTTATAAATAACACAATTTGAATAGTTTTGTGAAATTTTATTTTTTTTGTAAGAAATATTGGTCTGATTTGTACGCCCATTAAGAGCATAGGTTTGCCAAATATCAATAATTCTTTTAAATAAATTAAAATACTTAGAATATCTCAGTGTGATCCAATGATTATTTTGTGTGTCATATTTTCTCCACATTGTTCTCAATCATATGCAGACATAAAACTGGTATGTTTCATACGGTAGTAAATTTTTTATAATTTTCTGTGAGCGCTTTTACAATATTTCATTTTGCTTATGTGTTAATAAATAATATTTTTTTATAAATGGTTTTTCATTAGAAACGCCTTGATTTTAGAATTTAGTAAAACAAATCGTTTTATTTCGAAGGCGTATGTATGTAATTTCATATTGTGCAAATGGCCACCGCGCTTTAATCGGTTCGATTTTCGATTACCACCTTGAGAGATTTCGACTTAAAGAAACCCCACAAGGAAAAGTTCAATGGGATCAAATCGCACAATTCCGCACAATTCGCCTCGCCTTTGTTGGATGTAGTCACACCCTCACGTTGTTCGTGCAAAATCCCTTTGTTGCAGTAGCTATATGACACGTAGCGCCGTTTTGTTGCAATTGTTTGGTGTTTACATTCATGGCATCCAATTTTGTCCAAAATGGAATTGGTTATCGTCGATCAATTCACATCAGAATACCTATTTTGATAATAACGTTTTATCATATAACCACTCTACATTCACATGCGTTATTATGAAGAAAATATGTGACATAAATATAAATTACATGATGATTTCGGAATATCCACAACACGATGAACAATGCATATCGTTATGTTGAATAAATTATGGTGCAGAAACTGCTGCACAGGAGGCACTACTTCGTGAGTTACGCCAGAATGACTTTTTTACTTCACACGCCAAAGGTTTGACACTGTATGATTGGTCTAAAATAAACTTCAAAAAAATTTTATTTTCCTAATGCTATTAGAATGTACAAAACTGTAAAAGGTGTTCGTCAATGGCGTTCGTTGTCTCCGATAATCGCTAAAAACCTTACACGCAAAATATCTTTACAACAAATATTTCACATATGGGCATCTCCCAGTGGCGCGGACGCGACATTCGTACGCTTTTAACTACGCCAAAAACAAGAAAGAAGAGAAAAATTCGATCTATATTTTTAGTGTTCTAAAGCACTGAACGAGTACTGCATTTTAGAAGATATTCGCAGGATTTAATACAAATCACTACAAACTTATAAACAATTATACAATGAAACGGACGCGACAAAAAATAGAAGTTATTTTGAAACTCATATAGAAATATGAAAAATTCAGCGAATTTTGATAACTTTGTGTTTCAACATATACATGTAAATACAGGTCAAATGATGACTTTTGTTCGTAGACTTATGAAATACGAGAATAATCTCTTAGCTTTTTTTAATTGATGCTGTAATGAATACGGACGCGACATGACGGACGCGACAATTTTTTCTAAGGGGAATTAAATACAGAAATGATGTTCATTATAACACAAATTTTAATGAAAATAAAACATAACAAGTTTACTTCAAGTTACATAATATACATAGTAATTAAATAAGGAAAATATAAAATTAAAAGCTGTTAGATTGGTCTATTTTAATTTGTTTCTTTAAGGAATAAGCGGTTCGAGCAACTTCAATATATTTACTGTTCAAATATGAAAACCAATGAAAACTTTTAACTCCTTTGATATTTGGAACCTTGTGCCATATCTCTGATAGTTGATTTGAAAAACTGTGAATTTGTTCTCCAGGGATATATAAAATGATGACTCCAGCAATGCTATTCTTAGCACATTCATAAACGGATGAAGCATCTTCGAGAGTAATATTTCTTGCTTTAACAATTTGCCATATCTTTCGTTTCACCACGGCACCTACTCCGTCCACAGCACCTTTGCCATGTGAAGTGGCGAAAAAGTTTCACTTTAAAATTCCGCAATTAAATGTAGTAGCGAGTCTGGGAATACTAGACAGAATAAATTAATTTTTGAGCTGGGAACTGCTCCCATCTGAAAAAATGTAAATGCTTGTAATTCGTTCATCGAATTTATTGTGGTTCAAATTATCGCTGATAACCACAAACGACTTTGTTTCACCACGAACCCAAACAACAGACGTAAAAAGTGTTACTTGGCTGTAACTAAAGTGGGCATCTTGAATTTCGTTTTGGCAGCTTAGGCGATAGTTTTCTGCAAAATCAACCCGCATTACTAGTTCATTAGCTGCTATATTTTTTTTTTTTTTTTTTGTTTTCAAAATAGTTTTGTTGGCAACGTTTAACAAAGCAATGCATTTTAAAAGCAGGTAGCCGAGTCTCTAAATCATGAATCAAGTCGATTAATGGAGCAATAGTCCAGTTACGGGTTATACGATTATCTATTTTTCTCCATTGTTGCTATTTGATTTTTTTGTCGCAATACTTGCTGCCTAACGCGGTCCTTTTCCTTCTACCTTTCCAAGAGAGAGCTGTCGCTTTTCATTTTTTCCGATAATTTTTTTCTATATTCTCGCTTTCGTTGAGCTTCTTTCCTCTTAAAATCTTTCAATTTTTCGTCATCTGTTCTTATCTTCTCCCTATACTTCTTTGCCTTCTCACTCTTTGTAACTTTGGATGTTCGTGCCATCTATAAAATATTAATTTAAGTCTTTTTTATAAAACTTTAACGAATCTTGAGAGTTTACGGTTCCGGACGCGACAAATTTTAAACAGCAATAAAATTGTTTTTCCTTTTTGACGGGAGCCGATTATTATATTTTCGTAACTGGGACAATCCACTTGTTGAATACCTGACAGCTGCTTGCATTTGAAACGCTTGACAGCTAATGCCAACAAAAAATAATATTTTTTGCACCCGGACGCGACAATAGAATGTACGAAAAAGCAAAGTCAAAAATCTTCCGTTATTCGAACTCCTTTCTTTCCCGATTCTTCTGATACGTAATATTGTTGTTGGTAGAACATTTTTATATTACAGCAACAATACAATCTAACTTTGAATAAGCTAAAAACACAAAGAAAAATGTGGGTATAATTCCTCAAAATGCCTACAATTTTTTTTTTTTTATTTTACCATGGTATATTTTGGCCAAAAAATTAAAAAAAAAAAAAATAAAAACGCTTTTAGATTTATAAAATATAGGTATTTAACTTTTATTATTAGGCATTAAAAATTTTTTCTGCGCAGTTTGAATTTTTCACTCGTAGTTGACCTTTTTTGGGAGATGCCCATATTTATTTGATCTGAATATGTGCTTAGTTCTAAATGTTAACTCAAACACTCAAAAAGTGGGATAATAAATTGGCAGGCTATTTGTGAACTTACATTTGTTGAGCATATTTTATGCTTTGCATATGCTTGAAGACAACGTGGAGAATATATGTATGATACGACAAGTACCAATAGATTGGACAGAGATGTCATAACAATATTAATTTATTTAAAATAATTAATAATTGTATGCAACAAATGAAGTCATTTTGCTACATTTCTTCTTAATGGACACGCAAAACATCTGTCTGTTGTTAGAGTAGATCGATAAAAAATCGATAAAAAAGAAATTCATTCACAAAATTTAATTAGTCATATTTCGCACAACAAATTAAATTTTACAAAACTATTCAAACTTTTTTTTTAACCAAAATATCTAACTTTTTCAAAAAAAAAAAACAAGCTCTACCGTCGGAAAATCATGGACACACTTCACGAATTTTAGCCCAACAATACAGAAAAAACAGAATACCTTGTTTTGAGCTCGACCATGGTTAAGGGGGAGATAACCGTGGATGCATCAGTATGGCAAACACCACAGGAAGTAAGAGGGCTAAACATGTAGATATTAAACATCATTTTATTCGTGATAATGTTAGAACAGGTATATTCAAAATTTTGTCAGTTGAGCACGAGATCAAAAAGCAGATATTTTAAGAAAGCCATTGAATAACCAATAATATGCTGAATACCAAATTTGGAAATAAACAATTGAGATAAGGTAAAGAAATATTGGAATTTGAAAAGCAATCGTACCAATATCTGTACGAAGTGTGTTCAAAAAATAAGGTGAATTTTCAAATTTCGCGGGCTACGTACTTCGACTTTCGGTTATTATGTTTTTTATGTTGGTACATTCTTCTCGAAGGTATGTTGACGGTTTTATCCATATAACATGTTTAGTTTGGTTGTGAGAGGCATAAATAAGACAAGTGTTTTGCGTGTTCGGCGATTCGGTTTTTATCTCCTCAATCGTCGCAAAACGCCGTCCTTTCAAGGGTTTCTTTAATCTTGGGAACAGGAAAAAGTCGCAGGGGGCCAAATATAGTGAATACGGTGGCTGAGGTATGAGAACGGTGTTGTTTTTAGCCAAGTAATCTCTCACAAGCAAAGATGAGTGAGCAGGTGCATTATCATGATGAAAAAGGCATGCATTTTTTCAACAACTCCGAACGTTTTTTCATATTGCTTCACGCAAACGGCGCATAACTTCAAGGTAATATCCCTTATTTACCGTACGACCTTGTGGTAAGAACTCTTAATGCGCTACGCTATGGTAATCGAAGAAAACAGCAAAACTTTGACATTTAAACGAACTTGGTCTTGGCTCTCCTGGACTCTTCCATTGCATGGCAGGAGCCAACCGATATACATCAGCAACTTCTCTAATTATGATTCGACGATTCTCCATAACAATTTTCTTCGCTTTCTCAACATTTTCATCGGTTGTTGATGTGCTGGGCCGTCCAGAGCGAGCGTCGTCATTCACATCTTCTCGACATTCTGTGAAAAGTTTGTACCACTTGTAAACATTTTTTTGACTCAGAATACTCTCACCGGACAACATTTCAAGTGTTTTTGAGCACTTAATTCCATTTTTTACTCAAAATTTGATGAAACTTCTTCGATCCATTTTTTCGATTTTCTTAATAATGCATCTCACAAACAAACTAAACATGCTATATGGATAAAACCGTCAGCATATCTTCGAGACGAGTGTACCAACATAAAAAAATAATAATCGAAAGTCGAATGTACGTAGCCCACGAAATTTGAAAATTCAGCGTATTTTTTTGTTACGAACTTTAGTTGCAATAGTTACTTTTTCGACACAGCAAAACATCTTCGTGGAAGATGATTCCACTGCAACTGATTATTTTGGATTTCACATTTTACGTAATCAACTAAGCTATCTCCATTATGGTGTTCTCTCAAATTTATCTTATCTCTAAAAGCTGATGAAAGACTAACTAATATAAAAAGCGTTAAAAATAAATCTTTCAAAAAATATAAAAATCCTAATAGCAAAACAGATTTAAGATATTTTATTGTGATGAGTTCGAATTTTCCGTAATTTTCTTGCACAGGCTCAGATTTATCTGCATTTTGGAAATGCTAAAAGAAAAAATGGAGGTTATCCCAATAACATTTTTTTGACAATAACACTAGCGATTCTCTGCTACTTTTGTAATTCTACAAAGTGGATGTTAATTACTCTGTAATTTATTTACAATTGCCGCAGAGAGTACCCTCTCTATTCGCCCGTTGAACCTCCGCAATTCAAATATCGGACAATCCGACTTGCTTTGATTTTTCTGTATCACTTTAGTCTAAACGATGTTATGCTTCTTACCCTTCATGAGTATTGTTTTCGCCTGTTTTCCGAGGCATAATGCGAAGTTTGAGAAAACAGCTGTATGGCCTAACATTTAAAAAAGATTGTAAAACTTATAAACCGAGATTGGATTCCAAAATTTCATATTTCTTCTGCGATGGCTCTTGTCTTAGAGGTGTCCGAAATACAAAAAAATCATATTTCGGGGCCATCCAAGCAAAAAAAAAAAAAAAAAAACAAATTGCGTAGTGATCTCTGCGATGACCAAACTATTTACGCTTATTAAGGGCAAGCGTGTAACCACAATTTAACATCCGACGCCATCAAATTAAAAATGTTTGTCGTGCGGTGTTGAAAGAAAAGAAAATTAAAGAATTCTGATTGGTACGGTCAATTCCTGCGGCAAATGTTGTTGGCATTACTAACTCCAGAAGACTGATGACGCTGGATGATCTCACAAATTTTCAATCTCAATGACCATCTCTAGAACAGCGAGGGCGGTCCAAAACCAGCCGATTTGACCCATAGATGGTGCCAGTAGTTTAAAAAAGTTATTTTGGTGAAAAGTGGCTTATGTTTTAAATTTCAAGGCGCCACGTTGTTTAGTATTTTTATTTGAGCCACCAAAAGTAAACGATCTCAGTGAATTTGTAAACATGGAAAAAATTGGGCAATATTTTCATTTGAAAGGTCTCATTCCAACCAGTCTGCTCCTTCGTTTGCGACTGTAAGATATTGGGTAGCAGAGTTTAAACGAGGCCGTACGAGTTGCCAATACGAACACCGTAGTGGTCGAGCAATTGAGGTGTAAACGCCAGACACAATTAAGAAAATCCGCAAAATGGTATTGGATGATTGTCGACTGAAGGTGCGTAAGCTAGCTGAATTGCTATACATTGTATGTTGGCGGAAGATTTGAAGATGAGGAAGCTGTGGCCAAGTTGGATGCCGCGCTTGCGTCATGATGTTTCAGTAGAGTGTTTGGCGAAGTTTCACTGCAATAAAGCTAAGTTTGAATTAAACTTCGAATTGCTTCTTCACGCGCCTTATTCGACAGATTTAGCTCTCTCAGACTATTTTCTATTTCCAAAGTTGAAAAAATGGCTCAGTGGTAAAAGATTTGCAAAAATGAAGAGGTGGAGTCTGCGACTGATGGCTATTTTAAGGAGTTTGATAGTTCTTACTATAAACAGAGTATAGAAGCTATTGAATATCGATGAAAAAAGAGAATCGAGCTAAAAGGAGATAATGTTGAAAAATAAAAAAAACATTTTTCCCACCTTTTTTGTATTGCCCTTGTTAGGTCGGCTAGTTTTGGGACCGCTATCGTAACGGGTATGTTTGGTGAGTGGGTTAGATTATGTTATCTTGTTTTCATTGTTCTTCGTATTTAATTGCATTTGGGCCAGATTAGCATTTCATGAATTATCATGTAATGCGCATTGTTAGCGCATTTTAACGCACATTTTTTTATTTTTTTAATACTTCTTAGTTTATGGATAGTCCTATAGGTAATTTGTTCAGTGATGATACTTACTTAAAAATAACATTAATATGGGTTTTTAATGCACAGTCTTTAAAACCCAATAGTAATTCTACCATATTTACTGAACTAAAAAGTATGATTTGTCGCGCGCATTGCTGAGAATTGGTCTGTCACATGCCAATAACAAATCTGTTAGTATTCCTGGTTACAATGTATATAAAAACGATCAGGGCGGCGGTGTTGATTTTTATGTTTCCTGGAATATTGAAAGCACTATTTGTTCATATTAATTGCAACACCTCGAACTTAGTCACGGTGATTGTTTACTTACCTCGAGACAATATTGATGAAATTGAGGATTATATTTCTATATCTACTCGTTTCAATGACGTTGTTATAATAGGAGACTTCAATTGTGTTATTTCTATTTCTCGTAAAAATTAAATTTTTTTAAATTTTTAACTCGTTATAGTCTTTCATGAGTAACATGATTACTCACCATGATTTCTTTGGCAATCTGGCTCACTGATTGATTATACATCTGCGGTAAGTCGTAGCAACCAACTATGCGTTTATGTTGATTCAATACAGCTTAGACGAATCTCCTAGTGAAATGAGTTACAAATATTTACGTGATTATAACGCCCAATGCAATTAGAATTCTTAAATTCCTTTTAAATATATTTTCGATAAGCATGTACCTGAGAGAACTAACGCTGTTCATATAAATAGGCATCCGTTCTTGAAGATAGAGCTTGGATTGAAAACTCTTAGGCCGCCACTTTTTTAGTGACATTCAATTCAATTCAACACAGCAACAGACTTCAGCTATGATATTAATGTAAATAGAAAAATCTGCGAGTTGAACAGGCAGATTTTCGACCAAACAGGAGCTCGAATCATTAGAGCTATATATAATACGACAATTCAGAACTCTTAATTCTTCACAACGGGAGCATCAATCATTAATTTCACACCAACGCTGGAGCAAAACAAGGATGCCCTCTATTACCTCAACTATTCACCATCATGCTGGATGATATCATGAGCAAAGTCAGTTCAGAGAGAAGAGAAATTACATAGAGTCTCACGTCAACTCCATGATTTTGATTATGCGAATAATATTTGCCTACTCTCGCACAAGATCTCCAACATGCAAGCAAAATTAGAAGATCTGGAAAGATTAGAACTCAATGTTCAACTTGAAATAAATATGAAGAAACCCAAAGTTATGAGAATCAACAACGTTAGCACAGTGAACATCATGCTACAACTCTAACCAGATGAAAACGTAAATAGCAACGAATGGCGACGCAGAAACAGAACAGAAATAACATTCTCAATAAAACGACAGCGGCATTCGAACGACAGCAATCAGTATAGGGAAGCTCACAAATATCCAACTAACCAATATTCAACGCAGGTGTAAAGCCAACTCTGTTGTACGGAAGTGAAACCTGGCTTACCATTACGCAAAAGCTACAAGTAATCATCAACAAGTCTCTCAGAATCATATGCAGAATATTCTGATCAAACAACATCAGCAACGAGACATGTAGAAAATGGAGTTGGATCGGCCGTCCCATCAGAAAGAAGCATCACAAGGATGACGCTGGAAGCCGTGGTCGACCAAAGAACACTTAGAGAACCAAGAACTAGGACAATGCAATCTTACATGGGAAGACGCGGAAACAACTGCAGCAAACCAAGTAAGATGGAGATGTCTTGTGAAAGACAATATGCTCCCAAGAGGACTAATGGAAAAAAATTCATATTATGCATGTCACTATGACTAGCAAATTTCCTTCTACTTGGAAATTAGCAAAAGTAATCCCTCTCCAAAAAGGTTACTAAGGGTATGACCTGTGATGATTATCGACCTATACCAATTCTTCCAGCCTTGTCGAAAACCCTCGATATTATCTTAGGAAACCAAATTCAATCACATTTAGACAGTTTTCATTTATTGGATGCATGCCAATCGGGTTTCCGTAGACTAGATGTCTAATGGTCACGTATTACTGAAATCATTAGGCGCTCCCTTGATACAAGCCACCCGGATAATGGCTATTTTAGACTTAATTAAAGTGTTCGATTCTAAAAATCATAATGTTCTTATCAATAAGCTTTATTCATATTTCTAACTAACTGTTCCCAATTCGTTATCTGCAATAACGTCAGTTCTGATTTATGTAACTTGTCCCCAGGTGTATCACAAGTACAGGTTCAGAATTCTATTCTTAATATCTATGCTGACTATATTCAGTTATTCGTTTCAACTCAAATGTATTCAGTGAGTGACTGTTCAGACATTCTAGATACTGATATTGGTAATATTTGTGACTGAGCTTCGTATGAATGTAGAAAAAAGTAAATGTATTGTATTTCAGAATGGTCATGATACACTTGTAATTATCATCGATATCAAAACAATATCATTAGTTCCGAAAAAGTAGTATCGTGTCTGGGACTCGAGACAAATGCTGAATTCAGTTTACAGCGCAAATTGCAAATATTTGTATAAAAGTTTATAAAACGTTAAATAAATTACGCAGCCTCGAAATAAAATTGCCTGTTGGTGTAAGATCCAATTCACGCTATTTTAATGCCTCATATCATGTACGGCATTGAAGTATATAATGGGGCTTGTGTGGTTAACATGAATAAAATTGGTTTTTGCTTCCACAAGATCCTTAGATATGATTACGGAAATCGAAGCCGATTAAATTATTCTGATTATGCAGAACTATTAGTTGGATGTTTCTTCGAAAACTTGATTAATATTGTATACAAGCAATGAGATGAGGTCTTGACAGCGACAGCAATGTGTGTGAACGCTTCAGATCTAGGCGAGGCCATATCTGTCTGGATTGACTACAGCCTCGGACAGACTCCCATCTGCAATTTGCAACTAAAAATGCTCTATCTCGCAGTAGAAGCTTGCAAGTGGCTAGAGGCATGCCCACAGACTCCAACTCGGCTGGAGTCTGTAAGGTTGTTCCTAATTTTGCTAGTTCATCTGCTCTGCAGTGCCCTGGTATTTCCTTGTGTCCACATAAGGTGAATGTTGAAATGCCGAGCCATCTCGTTAAGAGATCTGCGGCAATTCAGAGCTGATATTGATTTTAGAAATTAGATTTTAGAATATGTTAATCCCCGCCGTTGTGAGGACGTTATATCTCAGTCATTCTGCCACTTCCCTAATGGTCAAAATTTCGGCCTAATAAATACTACAGTGGCCAGGTAGCCTTCTTGCCATACTTAGCCATAAGTCTTTGGAATAGACCCCGAAACCTACCTGATTATTTAATTTTGAGCCATCAGTGTAGTCGACATACAGTCTTGTACCAGGAGTTCTACACTTCCAAGTCTCTCTATCCGGTATAAGTATATGGTACTTCTTGCCGAACAGTGGTTCAGCCAGAGTGTAGTCAATAGTGCCCGTTATGTCAGGCACTATGTTAAGGAACACACTTTGAGCGTAACCAATGTTCGACCACTGTGACAACTTTCTTAATCTTACCGTCGTATCTGCGGCAGTCTGCATGCTAATTATGTCCAGGGATAGTAAATGCAAAATTACACTTAGTGCATCAGATGGGGTGGTGCGGAGAGCACCTGCAATGCGTAGACTAACCATCCTTTGGATCTTGTCCAGTATCCTACAATACGTGGACTTATCAAAAGCCTTCCATCAGACGATAACATTATACAACATCTCCCGGTGAACAGAACCACTTCGGTCTTGTTTAGATTTATTCCGAGACCGTTTCTCCCCGCCCACTTCGTTACAGTGAGAAGGGCCCTTTGAAGGATGTCTCTGAGTGTTCCCAAAACTTTCCCCTAACTGCTATTGCCACATCGTCTGCGACAAACTTGACACCAGCCTCCTCTAAAGAGAACAGAATACTGTTCAGAGCGAGGTAGTAGGGGGGATAAAACACCACCTTGGGGTGTTCCCTTACTGACAAATCTGTTAAGGTTCGACGACCCTAACTTAGCCCCGATATTTCTCTTCGTAAGAAGATAGTAAACCAGGCTCCTAATACTGACGTCTATTCCTAGGTTTGATGGTGCTGCGACTATCGTATCAAGACAAACGTTATTAAACGCCCCTTCTATATCTAAAAAGGCTACCAGAGTATACTCCTTGACGGCGAGTGAACCTTCGATAAATCGGACCAAGTCGTGCAGGGCAGTCTCAGTGGACTTACCCTTGCAGTAAGCATGTTGTCCATCCGACAGCAGCTTCTAGTCTATGCTCGTCCTAAGGTAGCTGTCAATGAGTCTGTTCAGTGTTTTGAGGAGAAACGATGAAAGGCTGATAGGTCTAAAATTTTTTGGTCCCGTATGGCAAGTTTTCCCGGCTTTGGGAATAAAGACCACCTTGGTCTCCCTCCACATAGTGGGGATATATGTTAGGCATATATAGCCGATATAAAGCTCCCTAAGCCATGGAATCAGCGTATCAGCCACCGCTTGTAGTTCACCCGGCGAAATTATGTCCAATCCGGGTGACTTGAAGGGGTAAAAGCTTCTAATTGCCCACGCTATTCTGGGTTTGGTTACGATTTAACTGGCAAAAGCCGACGGTTGATTTGACGCAGTGTTGCCCGCTACAGTTCGTTTCAAGAATTACCAGGAAAATGAGTATCCAAGAGCAACTCCAGTGATTCTTCACTGGATGTTGTCCAATCACCCTGCGGTCTCCTAAGACAACCTACCGTGCACGGTGTGAAGGCCATTATTTCCTTAGCCTTGCAGCTACGGAAGTGCCTTCAATTCTGTTAGACTTCCTCTTAGCCTTCCTCAGTGCACTCTTATATTCCTTGTTTCACTTTGTAGTTGTCCCAGTCCTGTAAAGTTCTTGTGGACTTAGCCCTGTTGAAGAAGTTCCTACAGCATTTCTTGAGATCTACAAGTTCCAACGACTACCGTCGCGGCCCCACCTCTGGGGCATGAGGCCTGCAGCGAGTCATTCAGAGCTTTTGTAACCTGTCTCACAGACCGCTTGATGCTATTCATGTTTCGGGCATTAATGTCAGGTATCCTTGAAAAGTTCCTGTTAAATGCCTCCCTATACTTATCCATGTCTGTTTTCTTCACATTCAGTGGGAAAACAGTCCTTTGAACCCTTTCCAGTCCACTCAGACAGAAGCTGATATAACGGTGATCTAAGCTATGATTATCCAAAACTTTCCATTCTCTAATCCTATCAGCTAGTTCCTCAGAAACAAAGGTAACATCGAGCACCTCTTGTCTATTTCTGGTGATGAATGTGGGTTCATCGCCCCTATTACAAATTGTTAGGTTAGTGCTTACAATAAACTTAATAAGTGACTCACCCCTGTCGTTAATATCGGTACTACCCCAGATTTAATGGTGCGCATTGACATCACTACCCACAATCAGGTTCTTTCCAGCGGTTTTGACCGTTACCATCAGCGTTTTCAGAGCACCCTGAAGCACATGTGCCATGTACACCGAAATCAGTCAAATTTGAGAATCGTCAGATCTTCACTGCTTAAAGAAGGAAGAAGGAAAATATTAAGATTACTCCTCACAAGTAGACAGGATATGTGTACACCTTCACCCGTACTTAGGATTAACTTAAAATCAGGAGACCTTAATCCGCAGGCCTTGCCTCCGTTCATCCAAGTTTTCTGAATAAGGACAATATCTACACCTCCATGCGTAAGGAGGAGTATCAGATCCGCGGAGGCAGCTTTAGAGTGGTGGAGGTTAATCTGAAGAAACCGAAGTACCATCAGATTTCTCCACCAGCTTCACATTCTATCCTCTTCTGAGTCTGAGAGCAGCTCCTCCTCACAAATTTCTTCGCTTAAATTTGTGATGAAGAGCTCCTTCACGCACCCGAGTGCATCAGAAAAGGACGAGACGCTATTCCCTTCCTGATACACATCTCGCACTTGCGACAAGTTCCTCTCCCCTTGAGAGATCGCATCAGTTTTATCCGAAGCGATATCCGTCGGTTGGCATCCTTTGTCACTATTGTAGACCTTCAGTTGTCTTATGTATAAAACAAATACTCATCTTTTATGATGATTTTATTTTCTGAAAACTTGAAAACTTTTTCTTTATTTTTTTAATGAGGAAGCTGTAATCATTCTTAATGACGCAAATGATGCCAGGAAGATGCATTAATATTTTAATATAGATTGGCACGATAATCCGTCACGATGTTATTGATGTTATCACTAGAAAACCTAATACAATACTGTAGGCTATAATTGCCAGCACTATACTTAATGTGACTATTGATGTTCACTAACTTCAATTGGTCTTGTTAAGATGTTTTATTTTTTCGTGCTAATACGATTTTGCATCCTTTTTCAAGCAAAGCTTTCTGCAAGATTAAATAACTATTCCTGCTGAGTCCTAATTCCAATATCAGAACAATCGATTCTTCCACCGAAAATTTTTTGACGATTTTGGTGTTAATGCAGTCTCCTAGTTTTTTCCATCGCCATAGACTCTTTGTTTTCAGTCATTTCCTTAAAATATGTTGATATATCCTTCTATTAGTTTATGATGCACATATGCTTTACCCCGCCAGGTGATGTTTAGTAGTTGCCATATTTCTATATTAATACACAAAAGGGCTTTCTCATAGAGCTTTACGAAATTTTACTATTTCCGATATATACATGTAATTGCATTGTACTGCGCAATTCTTGACTTGCTTGGTAGATTAATAATGTAGTTGTAAAGTACCGTTTATGCCGCGGGAAATTAAGTATAGAATACGAATATTTGCACAGTGCAGCCCTGAGGTTATATTTGGCCAGCTAGGTCTGACGGCTTATTTTCAATGGGATGGGTACTCCAATTCTCGCCTCAGTCGAGTGAACACACACAACATTTATTAAGTGGAAAACACAAAACGAGCACTTTAACGCACACAGTAACACATCTGATGAAGGAGGATGATCTCTTCCTCAGCTTTCCTCCCTACCGCGATTACACAGAATGCTTCCATGTCATTCTTATTTTTTTGTGTAATCCCTCTGACCGCTCACCCATCATTCCACTCACCTCATTTACCTTTATCCACCCCCGAACCTAATTATCTTAAAGCAATTTTTTCTGGCATTACTAAACTAAGACATTATTTTTGTTAAATTACTTATTCTATGCAACCTGATGAAATATGATTAGATAGGTTTTATTTGTTTGCCGTTATTATTACTTTTTGCAGATTCAATAAATGTAAAAAAAAAACTATCGTTCTGTCAATTATTAGCAAATTTTATACTGAATCCTATGCTAATTCTTCCAAGCTTCAAATCTAATTCTAATTCGTCATAAAATTAATTATTTGACAAATAAAAACATATAATTAACAAAATCTAACAAAAAGTCGCTTTATTCTGACTCCATTTTCGAGCCTACTAACGCCAACAGTTTTCTACTATTCTTTTAAGAGCTCTCTTAACGATAACTAACTGACTTGGTGAACTCATACGCACCTACTTACTTTACTTCCGTGAACAATTGAAAATCCTATTACAATCTATCATCGCACAAAAAAAAAAACGAAATATTTAAACAACTGCACTTTCCCTAACGTACGTCAAACCTATATTTATATCTTAACCCACATACAAAATACAATAATTAAATTCAAAAATCTTTCTAGGTAGGGGGTTTTTTTCCTTTCTTAACGATTTTGTTCTTTTCGCGAATGATAATGATCACAAATGATACGCCTTCCTTTTCGATGATTGTGGTTTAAATCTTTTTCATCGGTTTCGACGAATAAGTGGTTTTGTACCCAATTACGTATAAACTTGGGATGTATTATGTGCACAGCTTTATCGGTCTTTAATTGAAATTTTAACTACAAGTTACTTCCGGTAGAGGTAGGTAGTTAACCTCAAACTTCCGGACTCGTCGCAGTGATGTTATGCGATATTTTCTTTCGCTTGCAATATTCCGAAGAATAAATAAATTGATTGGGTCCTACATTGTTTTCCTTGGACCTATAGCGTTTGTGGCCCTTCAATTTTTTTTAGTTTAATCTCGTCCACACGCGTGTAACATCCACCTGTTGGCCAGAGAATCACCTTGTCCTTGTTTCGAGTCCGATTCTGAAATGATTTCCCTTCACATAAAGATTGCAGAAGTCCTAGTCAAACAGGTAGTCTTCGTGATGTCAGGCAAATTTATTGGTTAGACACATTTCTATATACCTATATATATTTTTCTTTAGTCGAAAAAACCTGCTTTATTTAAAAAAAAAATGTAGCTATCTTTTCCATCCCCTAACGAGATTCACTTGCAAATCGGTTTTTGAGTTTTCTATAACATACAACCACTTTTAAAACTTACACCAGTTAATTATTTCTCTTTTTTTTCTGTTTAAACTAACCTTTTTTTTAATACCACTTAAACTTGTTAACTTTCGCTGTTTTTCGTCGCACTTTATCACTTTATATCCATTTTGTATGCGTTCTAATAAATTTTGCTATTTTTATTTCTTATATTATCTGTCACATCATTCGTACCGCCCTTTGAATTTGTGAATGAATTCAAATGCAACGTTTACCGACAGATAGTACAAACATATCTCATTAAAGCAAGTAAATATATGGCATCTTCTATTTCTTAATTTTCTCCCCACATGGGTAAGTTTCAACCATTCCGTGGGACTCACATACATATAATATATAAAAAAAGGAATATATAATATATGTATAAAGGAAAAGGAAACAACAATAAAGATATAAATTTAAAGTACTGCGAAGTTCCACGCAAAAAAAAAAAAAAATTAAAAAAATTGAATTTATTTTCAAAAATGCCAAACATCTACAACAAGGTATGACGCCCTCTGTGACATGGAATTTGGCTTAAATATATTACGTTGCCTTATACGATGTAAATTGCCAGTTTATTGCCTAAAATATGCAAGTCTGCGCTAATCTTCACAAATTTTGTAGATTTCATTTACAGTTGGCATCAAATTGTATTGGTATTTCAAATTTTGTTTTGTATTGTAAAAAGTTGGAAAAAGATAAAAAATGTTTCTAGCACAGTTATTTCCAAAGTTTCGCAATCAACGCAAAATGCGATAAGTAAAAATTTCCGATGCATTACCTGTTATGCATGGAGATTGCTATACCAGAACTTAAGCTCACATGCTTAGAACTAACATATTTGTTTTCTATTTTTTATATATCACAATGCATGTAGTGATTTATGTCTATGCAACCATTACGGATCACACATACGTCCATCACATGAAAACGTGTCTTCCATCCATTGTGACGTGATCAATTTGACTTTTTGATCAAGTGATAGCTAGGTTGCCTGCGTACTGCGTTGTTATGCGCACTGCGTTTACCGACTCTTGAGCTAAGATTATCTACTCTTCCAAGGCTATCATTATAAAGTTCGATTATTGTAATTTGATTCAATTCGTTTAACTTACTTGTCAAAATTGTCACTATTTGCTGAACAAATGGTTTACGCGTTATCTTTACGTTCACTTTTTTTATTCAGATTTCATAAAATTTGTCGACGTTTTTAGGAAAAGAAATAGTACTGGTTACTGACGCAAAAATGGATTCGCCATTATCTAATTGTAGAAAAATCCATTGTACTGGAGTAGATCACGAAACTGGCTATGGAAGTTAGCGGGGTAGCGATGAAGGCGGGGAAGCCAGTTCCAAGTAGCGGGAAGGGTGCGGTTGGATGAGAAATTATCTGATTGTGAGATTTAGATAAATCTTTCAAATAGTAGATTTCGTACTTAGGGAAATGTCTCTGGCTGTGGGAAGAGAAAATTGTCTTGAACATATAATTTCTCAAAGTACAAGAGAAATTACATGCAAGTTGCGCTGTAAGTTTATACATCCATGATAGTCAAAATAAAATAACATTATTCTTGAAGTTGACATACTGCCAGCATTGCAGATCCTAGCTCAGATAGTATAACATAAATTCTCTTAACCGCTCACGCCTTTTATAGAGCTTCGGGCTAACTCATAGGGGATGATGTGCGCTTGGATCTCATCCAATATCTAAATCCGTTTTCTCACCCACGAAGTTATGCAAAATATCTGCCAGATGCGACGTTTATATCTCTTGATATCTCCATATTTATTGGAGAGATGTTTAGAATTATATCTTTCATAGTTTCATTATGCAAGATTTTAAACATTTCGTAGCGCCAGCGGAGTCTGCAGCGTGATCGATTACACATGACTAAATAATTTTTAAAAGAAATTTATTTACACATTTATATACAAGAAAACAATTATTTTAATCTATTATTATATTATAATTATTTTAATTTATTATAATAGATTAAAATAATTGTTTCTACCCTTTTTTTAATAACTTCTTCCACCTCTCTAGGAGCTTTTTAATTCCTCTCTCATAAAACTCGCGTGGTTTTTTGAAAAAAAAAAAAAAAAAACATTTAATTCGATTATTCACTTTCTGGTCGTTATGGAAATTCAAATCCTACAAGTGGTAGCTCAGACCGCGTAATAGGTGAGGTAAAACTTCCCACCCAAGCTCTGACAGTTCCTGACGGGTCCGCAAGGCAGTGTGAGAGCGGCCGTTGTCATGATGGAAGATGACGTCTCCCCGATTGATGAGCCTCGCATATTTTTCTTCCAATGTCGCCTTCAATATAGATGTAGTAGTCAGCATTAATCGTTTGATTTGTTGGGAGAAACCCAAAAAAGACTACTCCTTTGACATACCAGCAAATCGACAACATTACCTTCCTGAGGTGAAGGCCTGCTTTAGAGGTGGATTGAGGAGGTTAATTTTCCCCATGATCATGATTGTAGATTATCCATTTTTCATCCCCTGTGATAAGGTTCTTTAGAAATGGTATCTTGTTATTTCTTAGGTTATTGCAGACGTCAACACAATTGAAACGGTTAGCCTCGGTGAGGAGTGAGGTACCCACACATCGAGGTTGCCCACAAATCTTTTGTTACCCCGTGAACGGTTTAGACTGATTTTTTTGATTATTGCAGTCTCTTTAAATTTCTTGCACGGTAAGTCGATTATGACGACCATAATCACCCCCATAGCGCGCGAAAAGCTCACGTTTGAATCACCATTTTTACGCGTTCTTCTGTTGGATAACTCTGTATCAGAGCCCTAATTATTTGCTTAACAAGTTCACGTAGATTCAACAAATTTCTGCTCGAAAAAAATTAATTTAAGAACCAGTCACAAAATCTTACCTAAAGCGACAGTAGTAATAGTATCACAAATTCTAGGCAATTAAACACGCGTTGAACATTTTGATTTAAAATGGCTTACATATTTGTCATTAATTATTTATTATAAGCTTTGCTTTATTTATATTTGTTATACGATGTGTGTCAATGTTGATTTTTTTTTTTTTCAATGTTATATTTATGAATATTCTGGTTTAATTTAAAATTATTTAATTAAAAAATATGCTAAATTACAAGACATAACACATACAAATTATTTTTAAAATATTTAATTTGAATATAGTTAATTCATACAAGAAAAATATGAATTTGTATTTTTTACTTGTTTATCAGTTAACGCTAGGCTTCTTTCTATATGTATATAGCACACTGCACGTCTTATCATATAAACTATAATTTATGCTAGAAACTACACTACAGACTAAATTAATCTACGGATCTTGAATGAATTGGTTATCAGCTTAGTTCTAATTTACATACATTTGTGAAAAATGATTCAACGATTCTAGTATAGGTCAAGGATTCATTCCCATTTCATCTCCTTCGCGTCTTAGGTTAAATATTAAATGTACACTTATTACACGTATGAACTTATGAAAATAGACGGCAGCAAATGGGTTATAACGCATACAAAATATACTCGATATTTCTCTCAACCCAAAAGCGTATTACTAGGGGCTCATATTCTATTTAGCTCGCCTATAGGCGGCCTTAAGTTAAATACTTTATATACTTGTTTGTAGAGCGTGCACTTACGACATTACGATATTTACACAGAATTGGTACACAAATTTTCCCGAAACAACATAATACTACTTACATGCAATAAATAAAAAGGAAGACGAAACAACTGCGGAAGTTAGGGCAAGGAATGCTTGGTAAGGTGTGTATTATCAGACGCACAGATGACATATCATTGGTTTTACATAAAGTTCGACGTGAAAATCGATCATTATGGCCACAAAGGCACCTATGGCGTTTTGAAACCAAATATTTAAGTTTAACTCTTTTATACCAGATTTGAACAAAGATATGGTGATGCAATTAAACATAGAGGATTATGTTTGCATCTTCAATAGCGCCATCGTTGAAATGTAATAATGTTATCTGATTGGGATATACGTATAGAATATTTATTGATATTATCTGCCTTCTTGCAATATTTTAATAATTCTTCTTTATTTCTCATTGTTCAGGGAAAAGTCTATTTGTAGCAGCGATAAATACAATGTATACAATGTGTCACATCAAAGATTTTTGTAGAAAATTTAGAAGAGGAACGTTGAATTAACGTGGGAGAAATTATAAATGGGACGAAAATGGACAAAGGGCCTTTTTAGAAACGCAAAAGAACGCCGGTATATTCTTTCTATACGGTAAGAACTTGTAATATATTTAAACTAAATAACTTATTTGCTCTTTCTTCTTGGTGAGTATATGCTTATCTTGAATACACAGCTAACTGTAATACGAAATAAATCGGAGCGTCAACTTAATCGAGGAAATGCTGATAGTGTTTACATTAAATATTAGCCTAGTTACGTTTCTTGGTAACGTTCTTTTTAACACCACTATTTACGTCGACCTTTTTATTACCTTTAGCAATGGCCAGCAAAGTCACTAGCTTTTTATGTGAATCGCCGACAATCCAACCATGTTTTTGATATTGTTCTCCGCCATTATCGAAGTTGTCAGTTGCAGCTTTATTTTTGTTATTATTGATACGTCCAAAATCTTCATCGCTCGACGATGACCAATAGTAAAGTTTTTCAGACGCTGGTCGTTTTCTTCGTGGTGGAGACTGATTTGTCTGGTTTTTTCGTTTGCCTTTTTGAGGAGATTGCTTTTGACTTTTTGCGTTAGTATTCGGATCAGTAGCACTAGGAGCATTTGCGCTATTGACATTTGTACTGTTATTATTGGATGATCGTTTCTGTGCTGATAGCGGATTAGCTAACGATTTCGATAATTTGATATTAGCAGTTGACGTTACGGTGGGGGCGATAGTTGTTGTCCTTGACCTACTTGCTTTTTTAGATCGTGTTTTATTGTTCTGTCGTTGTTTCAAGCCAGCTATTAGAAAATCTTCATCGTCATCTTTGCCGCTTTCATTGCACTCATCGTCCTCGACGTCATCATTGCCATCGAGAGACTTCTTACGTCGTGCACGATTACTTTCCTTGTCCAACTTCGCTGATTTGGCCTTCGCAGCTTTTTTTGTTTTGGTTTTATTGAAACTCGCGATACGTTTTGTCTTCGCAGTGTTACTACTGTCTACGGCAGAACTTTTTGCACCGTTCTTTTGTGGTACGATTTTCATACTCTCCGACACTCCTAAAGTTGTACTCACGGGATCTTCATTCCTTGTACCTCCTGACTTTCTGGATTTAGTGAATTTACAGTCAGTCTTGTCCTGGTATTGTAAAATATCACACCGATGAGAAGCCGCCTTTCTAGTGTTTTTACGTTTTATATCCTTGGTACTGGAGGTTACATCGGACGTTTCCTTTTCTTTGGCCATTTCATTACTGTTGGCGAAAATATTTACACTGTTTTTGCGTTTCTTTCGTTTTTCTTCTTGCTCCTTTTCTTCGATTAAAGCTATAATGTCTTTGGTAGAGAGGAACTCTTCGTATTCGTCTGAACTCCACATTTCTACCAATTTTTTGGGGCGATTTGTGGCACAACGCCGTTTAGACTTTCGTTGGCCTTCATCTATTAACTTCTTTATTTCGTCAGGGCTCATACCCAGTTCATATTGTAGTTTAGAAATATCTTTCCGCGTCTTACCTACCGCCTTTGGTTTCGCCCGGGATTCTCTGGTTTTGGTCTTGCGAGTACTAGTTGAAGGTGTCGCTGTTGTTGAACTGACAATGGCGGGAGGAGAAACTGCTGGTGCAATATGTTTTGGTTGCTGTTGAATGTGCTTTGAAGTATCGCGCTGGTGTTGTTTATGATTAAGACGATTACTTGTGACAGTCATCGTTCCTCTTTCGATTGCACCGACATTTGATGTTCTCTCAATTCCAGTACTATCCACGCCTGAATTCCCCCTTAACTCGTCAAACAACTGGTTCAGATCAGCTTTCGGGGCAGGTGTTTGATCCTTTTGTACCCCCACACTTTTAACCTTAATAGCAGCAACAGTATTTTTTACGACAGCTTTGGTGCTTACGTTCTTAAAAATGCGACCCATTATCAGTGATTTATTTTCAAAGGTCTTTGCTGTGGCCCGACTTGACTCCGAACTAGATTCGGAGGAATTATTTTTGGGATTTTTATCGTTGCTCTCACGCACGCTTGCATCCTCATCACAGCTCAATGAACCGAAATCATAGTCGTCTCTATCAGAAAAACTACCTGTCGAAACACTGTTGTTATCCTCGGTCAGCAAATGCACAGCCGGAGCTTTTGGCTTCTGAAATGTTATAGTCTCCTTTTCTTCTAAACCAATGTTTTTAAATGGCCTTTCCGGTATTATGATTTTGCTGCTGTTCTGCACTTTCTGATGCTCCTCCACAGCAGCTTTTATAATAGAAGAGTGCATAATTGTCTTTGATGAGGTTGAACTGCGGGTTTCATTGTTTTTAGTTCGATCATTTCTGCCTGCCATTTGTATATTCGCCTCCTTCGGTGCGTCTGCCGCTAATAGCGTGGCAAAATCTGTCGCTGGTAGGCCTTTAACTCGCATTGCGCTATCCACGATATCTACCTTGGATGCGCATGGCACCGATTGTAGTATAGGTCGTGGAGGAGTGGAGCTACTTTGTATTGGAGAGAAGCTGTGAGAATTCGGCTTATCCTCATTACCCAAAGCTATTTCCGCCAATTCCGTCAATTTACAGATTGTTCTTGACTTCGATTCCTGTTGTTGCATTAAGTCTACGTTTACATTCTCATATCCTTTCATAGCAGCCTTTGTCTTGAAGCGAGATGTAGTATTTGTCACAGCTGACAAATGTGAAATAGCCGAATAAGTTGGTGATCTTGCAGTTCTGCAAAAATATATACGAAAGTTATGCTTAAAATGTAACAATGACTAAATTTTTCGTTTTTGCTTTATTTAACATGAAATACAATGACAATCCATGACACTACTAACCTGTTTTCTCCCCCAGATTTGTTGAAGGAATTTGATGTAATAATAGACTGGGGATCACGGAATAATCCCGACTGTTCTATTGGCAGTTGATGGTTATGGTGGGTGTTGCTGTTCGTAGCCACATGACGAACGGCTTGAATGTTACTATTTCTTGCCGCTAAATTGTCCATATTATTTACGCTAGTAACATTTGTTCGATCCCTAATGCAAGCAACATTGACTGCGTTCTCCAATTTGTCTTGTTGGCCTATAGTATACCCTCCGCCGTAATTAACATTTAAGTTATTACATTGTTCTGGAACAATGACGCTATTAATACGAGGTGTTTCTGCGCTCTTCAAGATATTACAGCATTCAAAGAAGAGTCGCTCGTCAGGATTAAGGTTCAACCGTGAATTTCCATTATATGCTGTGCTAATAGCTGTACCATTGTTACCCCCAAAGTCATTATCTTGTATATCTTTCGGTAAGTGCAGCGTGTTTGAAGATTTAGGGGCGTCGATTAGCAGAGGTTGTGCGAGGTCTTCTCTTTTTGCGCTTGACATTTCTTGGCTGGTGAAAGCCTTGATTGTAGTTTGCGTTGGAGGTATTTGAGATTGAGATGGTGTTATAGACAATGTTACATTCGTAGCTGGTGGCATAGGAAGAGGCGGTAGACTTGTATCAATACGAGATTGCAATTGCGCCAGTGGCTCAGATATTGTCGCTCGTCGGGTAGATCTTCTAGCATAAGGCCCTAAAGTGCTGCACGATTGGTTTGGTTCAACATTCGCTATTGAATTGGTCAGCGACTTCGAAAGTAAATATTCTTGTTCAGAGACTTTGGACACATGGGCCAGAGTCATGTTGTGTTTGGATAACGAATTAGCGCTGTAGAAAACTTTTTTACATAAAATACACTCAATCTTCTCAGCTGATAGGTCGCGACTGGAAGTCCTTTTTTTAGGTTTCCGGGTAAGCAATATACTGCGCCGCCGGCGTCTTCTACGTCCCCTCCCGCGACCAAGGTCCTGAGAATAACTAGTGTAAACACTCATCTCATCGTCCAAATCCATATCCATAACCTCGGTGTTAGTATTCTCGTCGCAAATTGAACCAAAGTTGGAACGGTCATCGTTGAAATTCGGAGCACTTCGTACGCTCATCGATGTCGGTGGTCTCGAAAATTTGCTATTTGAATCATCCACACCCATCTCATTTGCCATTTCAAATCCATCGTCCTTGAATGCAAATTCTTCATTTTCCGTCGACATAATTTTCTCATTAACATTTTTGGCAATCTCGGTCAAATAATTATCTTCCTCCAAATCGCCAATTTCTTCGGGACCAGCCTGTGATTTTTGTGGCAAAACCTTGTCATCAGTTACAGCTTCGCTGTTCTTTTCCCCTTCCTTATGAATGTTTTTATTGAGTCGGGGATCACGACTTGAAACAACTGTCTTACTTGTGTCATTTGTTGCAGATAATTTAACAGTTTGAGAGTTATCCACATTCGCTGTTGCTTCTAGCGTCATTGAGAGAATGCTCGGCCTAAGTATAACGAATGGTTTAGAGCTTACGGCATTTTGTGTCTTCGCATTTGTCGCTATTTTTCCTGTGTCATTACTCGAAACGTTTTTAAACACGTTAACGTTTTTTGCTTCATATTCCGATAGTTGACGCTCAATGTCTATTGAGAACGATTCAAGTGATGATTTAAGTTTACTTATATTCTCATTATCAAGAGTTTTTCCACGACGACGGCACTGCCTCCTTTTATTCGTTTTCTTACCATCACTAACTTCGCCGCTTTCTACGGTAGATTTGTCATTTTCAGCCACTGATCTGTCAATAACTTTGTCCTCTACTTCTCCAATATCACTAGGAGGCTTCGAAGTTTCCGAATTTTGGTGTGTTTTATTAGCACGCTTATTGTGGTGACCTGCTTCATTCGCATCAGCGGCGGATGATGTTGTTGTAACACATGGATTAATTGTGGACGTTGAGTTCACATTTCTTTTCGTACTGGACATAAGAAGCATTCCGGTTAGTAATAAGTCCTCACTTTTTTCGTAGGCCAAATTTTCTAGCTTTTTCAAGTTATCGCGTCGTACTTTGTCCAATTTAAAACTTTCCAGCAGCTGGTCGGCCACAATTGCGGCCAATTCATTCTTGCGCCGACGCCTCTGCTTTTTCTTAGTGTCGCTAACTATAACCGACGCTGATACAGACGTTGTTGTCGACATAACTGAAGTTTGTTGGTCTGATTGCGCTGAGCTATGAAAACCAGATGATGTGTTGTTATTGTTACTCATTTGTTCTACATCTAAATTTGTTTGATTAGTTGCCGTAGGGTTCACAATGTTCCCATCTGTGTCTGACAATGGAACTATTTGTGGAATATTTACATTATCTTTGGCTGTCTCTAAAGGCTGTTGAACGATTTCGTTAAGTTTAGTTGTATCTACAATATTATGTGACTCAGTTGCGCCGCATTTCCTTTGTAAATTCGACTTTCCAGAGTCAATATCAAACGTATTTCTTTGCTCGGGAGGCAGTACAGCAGGCTGATTTTCCGTGACTGCTACGCCAAGCGATTCCTCGAATTCTTTTTCTCCCTTTCGTTGATTTTCCGATGTTTCTAGCACATCTTGCGAACTTCTCATTGCACCACCTGTTGTATTAGCGCTTTGCGGGGATACATTATTTGGATCTAAACCGTTCAAAGTTTCTATATTCTTTACAGTTATAATTTGGTTCGAAATAGTAGTCGCGGCTGTAGTCGGAGGGTTATGAACCACCAATGGAGGACTTTGTCTAATAGATTTGTTAAACGCGACAGGTCTGCAGTCTAACGTTTTCGACCTCATATTACGCCTGGAAGCAGTTAAGTATTTAAATTCAACTACAGATTCTTTCGCAGTGTTAACGTCATCGGTTGTTTTAGGTAAGACGTTCATGCAAATTTCCTGGGACTTCTCAGCCTCTTCGCTGTCCAAACTGGCTTTGACGGCATTTATAACAGAATTAATCGCATCGTCTATATGATTAATGACTTCTTCATCCATGCGCAAGGTAATCTTACTCTTTGCAGAAGTTTCCTTTTTTGAAGACGTGTTGTCTTTGGAATTATTTAGTTTAGTAGATGAATTATTCGTTGTGCTTGGTACGCTTTCTACGCTGTTTCCGCTAGCGGTAGCGACTACTGCGGTGGGCAGTTTATTTCTTTTCTTGATGGGGGGTTTAACTGCAGGTATTGGTACAATGGAAACAATGGGAGTATTTTGCTGATTGCTCATCGCTACGCTTGTTGAGGGTGGTGAAGTCTGTTCTGGATTAGTTGTAACTTGTCCCACAACGGGATTACGAACTTGAGGTATTCTAAGTAAGTCCAAGTTAGAATAAAATGGTTTATTTAGTAATGCTTCCGGAGTAAGTGGTGGTACAGGCAGAACAGTTGGATCGGATGGCGGAATTTTTGGTTGAGACACAGGGATTGGACTTTGTACAGGCAACAACATTGGCGTTAATTCTATTGAATTGGGTAGAAGAGGTGCAGGCGGTGTAGATATGTCAAGCCTAGACTTTTTCGACAAATCAAGTGGTTCCATTTCATCAAACATTGCGAAATTTCGTGCTTCAAAGCCACAAATGGTTTGTCGTCGAGTTGGTATGCCGCTTGTTCTTTGGCGGCCAGAGCAGGACAAATCTTGACTTTGTTTGTGCACATTCTTCGAAGAACTCGACAAATTCAAAGGTTCCGGTGCAGCGGGAATGCTGAAACTAGTGGCAGTTAATGTGATTACAGAAGGAGGAGGTAGATGTGCCGGAGGTACAGATGTGATCAACGGTATAGCAGTTGGAGGAAACAAACCAATACCAGCAGTAGCAACTGCTGGCGGATGTGCTACCGCAGACGGTTGCGTGATAGTTTCTAAAGGAAGTGGTCCTGCCACCTGTACGGGCAATGATAATGGCAATGGCAACTGTCCTAGATGAGGCGGTCGTAAATTTTCTACGGGTAAATATAATGGAACATTAGAAATTAGTTTCGCATTATTCAAAGGTATTGCCGATGGCATTGGTGGAATTAAAGAGGCTGACGAAATAATGTTCATTTGATTTCCTTCAACTTGGCATAAAACAGGTTCAGCTAACGACTTTGCCATAGCCACAATTGGTTTTGGCAGTGTCTGATGAGGCAAGTCCATCTTTGCAATTGAAACATTATTTATTTGCGGAAGTACTTCGTGTTCCTTCGCATTAACAGGTGCCACTCTGCTTAAAATTCCCATATGAGGGTCTATAGACAGAGCGGAAACGTCAGGAGCTTCCTCGTCATCAGTTTTAATAATGCGTCTGGAAATTGCCTTTCGTTTCGGTGTTTTCTTTAAAATCTCAGCTCTATCTGCAACCACATCATGAGATACTTCAAGTAATTCTAATTCCGAGCGTGTTTGATTGGGCTTCATCTGTTGTGTTGCAGGGAAAAGATTCATAGGAAATTGGTTTGAAAGATTGGCAACAGTTTCCATGTTTGTTGTTGGGCCTGATTGTGTCGCAGACACTTTTTGCTCAGTTTTCAGCTTTTGTTCAAGCTTCCCTGTTAACATCGCTATGCAATCACTTATTCGCTTGCTTCGTTTTATATTCTTATTGTTCGGCATATTTTTGTCAGCCTCACAGGTACTTAAACCTACGTTGGAAGTATTTCTTTTGTTTTCAATTTCTCCATCTGCGAGCCCAGATTTAGATGATTCCTGTTGATTGATATTTTGACTAGTTTTCGTGCAAGTATTTGGTTCAACACCCGCAGGTATGGAAACATTATCAGCAGTCCTATTATCCGCCATTGTACATTGTTTGTCCGCATTATTCATTGAATGAGCAGAGGTTTCCGCAAAAGTTGTACTTTTGTCACTAGTATCGGCTTGTGTATATTTGTCATCCTTTTCGTTTATCAATTGTTCAACATCCCTTTCGTTTTCAATTTTAATCTTGGTCACCACTTCACTCAATTCGTTCGGAGCCTCAGGTTTGGGTGTTGACGACACTTTCGTTGCCGGTTTTTTTGTAGCGGTTTTATTCAAAAGTGTATTTTTGGTGCTTATAATTTTATTAGTTCCTACTCCAGTGGATGGTGTAGTGGACGACCGAGTCGTCATTTTTTTAGATTTATTCATTTGCGATTTGGTTTTTGACAAAATCTTGGCTGCTTGCGACATCTGTCGGACACGAGTTTTTCGCAGACTGTTGTATATTTTATGTTTCGACAGCAGTTTCGGCTTTATGGTCTTGATATTTTTCTTTGCTTTACTTAGGGCAGGAAATATCTTCTTGCAGACGCGCTTGGCTGGTAAGTTCTCCAACATTTTTTTAATAGATTCAGCTGAAGTAAAAAGGAAGGACGTCAATCATTTTATAAAAATGACACATTAAATAATGACACTTACCATCACTGGGACGAGGTCTGGGAGATGTTTTTGTCTTGGCAAAGTTTCCTGACGTGCTAGCACCCCCCTCTTCTGTGCTCTCATTTGCGTTTGTCGGAGTCTTAATTGGCGCCTTGGGTTTTGTTTTACGTAGTTCTAAAACACTATGTTTGTTGCACGGTCGCCGCTTTTTAGATCCACAATAGTAACGATATTTCCGCTTCTTTGCCAACGACCACACGTAATCGCCCGAGCAGTCCAGCATATGACGATAAAGATCGAGAATGCCATTACATTTACGGCCACACTTAGAACAGCCACTGCCATTGCCGGAACTAGAGCTAGCATTAATTGCCAATAATTGTGAATTGTTTTGCATTTTCATCTGCGACTTTAGAACTGTTGACGATGATGAGCTGCATGATTGTATGCTATGTGTTGGAGAAACCACTGTATTATTTGTAACTAAATCCAAAGGTGTTGTAGTTGCAATTTTTGTTTCGATGTCACAATCCTCTGTGCTGCTGCTATTCTTAATACTAGGGGAATTCGTCGTGCAACTATTTATCATTGATTGCAAGCTATCTGATGATTCATCGTTGTTCGTAATTTCTCTGGCCAGAACTTCATTTTTATGCCAGAAAAGTCTTCGTGCAGCACCGCTGTATACCAGTTGATTACCCATCTCATTGGCATATCGGCTAAGCGCCTTCTTCGGTAGAAACAAATGGCGAAGCAAATTGCCGTTTAACAATTCACGTCCTACGACTTCGTAATGCGTCGACAGGATCTGGGAATGCCGAAACATTTTGTGCTCCTCTAAAGATTTGAGCTTTTCAAATTTTGCACCACAGCACATACAGAGATAACAGCGTGGTCGGGCCCACTCGCCACTGAGGACAATTTTTGCTCGTCTATTATGCGAGTTAATATTTGGCAGAAGATTAAGCATCGATAGAAAGCTTTCATCAGCAAAGGTTTGTGCCATCAAATTGTCTCTGCTATCTTCTGCAATTGCCTGAAAAGCAGCTATGCCGAATTCGTCGTTTTCTAACTTTATTATGGCTTGCTCGTTTTGTTCGAGTATGATGTGTGGTAATAGACGCATATCTAGTATCATATTCAGTTGATCGTTGAGACGTTGCTTCTCCTCCCTCGACGGGTCATTCGATATTTCTGTTATTGGGAGTGACCAGGGTGCTTCACCACTGTAAGGGCATTGTTGCTGCTGCTGTAGCAACTCATATTTCTGTCGCATGGTTAACTGTGTCCACATGTCCAATTTTGACAAATCTCTCAATCCTAACATAGGGTGCTTCATTTTCTTAACAATTTTCCCACCTTCATTCACCAGCTTAAACTTTTTAACACTGTCCCATTTCCATTTCCACGAATTTTTCGTATGCGGCCGTCTGAGCTTGGACGAGGAACCATCGCCTCCAAATTGTGCAGCAGTCAAGAGGGTGGGAAATGCCGTAACAGCAGCTAGACTTGTGGCCGCATGGATTTCGCTTTCCATCGTCGTAACCACTATTGGACTTTTGACTAGTGTGCTCCGTATTTGTGGTTGAGGGGTGTGAGACATTACTGCTTCATCTAAAGATTGCGAC
>JAHXMU010000099.1:116050-140182 GCA_019455685.1 Philornis downsi | reverse complement strand
CAACGTATCGCCTGGAAAGTTGCCTAGTACCTTTATAGCTTTACCACGCAATTTCGGCGAACAAGTAGAGGATAATGTAGAAGATGTAGGGACCGTACTAACAAAACTGCTCGATGATGTGTGGTTCTGTTCGGATTTAAGTAGCATTTCCGGAATCATCTTCTCTCTTCTTAGACGCACCCCTTTACGATTGTTTGGCAGTCGATTTTGGGTAAGACCTAACCGAGAAAGAATTGGCTCCTCTGCACCAATTACGGATGTGTTTGGTGTCATTGTTGTAGAGCATTGAGGTGCTGCAGAAGTTGACCCAAAACCGGTACCATTATTAGAGCCTCCACTCGGAAAATTCTTCTGCGAACGCTGTTGTCGCTTCAAGGACAACTTACTTCTCTCTCCGATTGGTGGTTTCTCATTAGATACCAGGGAGCCCGTGTCATTATCCCCAGATTTGCAGCTGCTTTCATCAAAGGCAAATGGTAAACTTTTGTGGACAATTTCCATATGTTTGGAAAGTTTGGTAATATTTTGAAACCGCAAAACACATGTCTTACATCCAAAGTACTTGTCTGTATGACAATCCGCAAGATGTACAAACAAAGCGCTAAGATCTGAAGCTGGTAATATGATGGACTGCGTCAGACATTTGCTCTTTTGGCAAAACGTACAGCCAGGGAAATTTTGAGATCCAATATTCGATTTACGTTTCCTCGGTGTCTGTGCTTGCTGAACCTGCGAATTACGTCCACTGCAGCGGCGATCTTGTTGCAGACAATGAAATTTTTCAACATGTTTTAACTGCATTTTATGGGATGAGAATTTTTTATCACAATAAAGACATAAGTTCTTTACTGCTGCCGTAGACTGCTTTGATATGTTGTTGTCATCTTCCTCATCATCATCGTTATCCACTGATTCGTCGACGTCGTCGCATTCCTTCTCAAGGTACTGTTTTGGAGTAACAACCGTATCAAATGTAGACTTAGAAAGATTAAGTTTCTGAATAACATCAGTTATTCGTTCCAATGGTAGACTACAAATAAGACTCCCTTTGAAAGGGAGAGATTGTGCCACATATTCTGCATCCTCATCCTCGTCGTCATTGTCACCGCCGTTGAGGTTTTTATTTCTTAGCGAACCATCTACAATATCTGATACCCTTTCCACATCTTCTATTTCAATTTTGATATCATCAATTACGTTTTCGTCGTTGATATTTGTTAAAAATTTTGAATCTTTCTGTTGCAAATTACGTTTCATCGATATTGATGATGCGTTGCATGTTTTCCGGCGATTGGGTTTTTCTTCCGACTGTTTCAAAACATCTGAAGCACTCCGAAGCCCGAATCGAGACATTTTATTAATTTATTTGCAATTTTTCCACGACAGTGATGACTTTGCTGTCGACTTTACACTTCTGAAATGAATAAAGAAAAAAAAAAAAAACAATATGATAAATATAGATTCCATTATTATAACATTATTATTTTTCTTATAAAAATTAAGCAGTTTAGATATTGGACTATGCCACAGTCTAACGAACACTACATACACCATTATATAAATTTAATAGATAAGTGGCAGTTACCGTAGCCTAAGCCACCACTGACACATTTCGTTCACACGTAACTGATGAAAATGTTCACATAGCAACTTTGAATTAATACATGTACGCATTACATTAAAACATATGGCAAATATACCGTTATTTTACGCTAAAATGCCGGGTTAACCATTTTTCTGTTTCAAAAGTACAGTTAAACAAAACACACATGAAGCTATGATTTCGATGAAATATTTATTTCATTATAATGCCTGGACTTTGCCATAGTACAAAATACAATTTCATTTAAATGACCGCCTCTGGATTGGTTGCAGCAGTGGATCTTTTTGATATAGTTTTCGACCACTTTTTCGCACATTTCGGGCGGTATATCGGCGTTAACTTGACGAATGTTTGTTTTCAAATGCTCCAATGCTGAAAATGCTGATTTTGCCGATAAAATCATTTTCAGTGACAAGGCCCATTTCCATCTTAATGGCTTCGTCAATAGACAGAATTGTCGCATTTGGGGTGAGGGAAATCCTCGAGTGATTCACGAGAAGCGAATGCATCCTCAACGTGTCACTGTGAGGTGCGGTATTTGGGCTGGAGGAATCATTGGACCTTTTTTTATGAAAATGAGGCATGTCAAGCGCAAACAGTCAATGGTGTTCGGTATCGTGAAATGATAACCAGTTTTTTCATGCCAAGAATTGAAGAAATGAATGTGGAGGGCATGTGATTTCAACAAGACGGCGCCACATGTCATACAGCCAGAGAAACAATTCAATTGCTGCATCAGTCATTTCCCGGTCTTGTTATTTCGCGTTTTGGAGACCAGAATTGGCCGCCTAGAGCGTGCGATTTAACCATTAGACTTTTTTCTTTGTGGTTTTTTGAAGTCGATGGTTTATGCGACTAAGCCGACGACGACTCAAGATTTAAGAGGTAATTGGACACTGCATTAATGAAATACCGCAGCATTTATGCAAAACGGTCATTGAAAATTTCATTAAAAGATCGCGTGTGTACCAGCAAAGCCGAGGCGGCCATCTGCCCGATGTGTTGTTCCGTACATAACCATTTTCTGTCTACTTTACGATATAAAAAAGTTTCATGATTTTTTTTTAAATATCTGTGTTTTATTTAAAATTTAAATCTTGCGTTCTTCTTGGAACACCCTTTATAATTGGTGTGAGAAGGCTGATTGACTCGCTCACTAATCACCGTTCGGTCCAAACGGCCGATGGTATGATCAGAAAATTTGAATAATACTGCTACACTACATACAAAAAATGGATTTTAAAAAATTTGCACACTTAAGGGTATCATTGTCTAAAACAAATGACTGAGTGTGCTGAATAAAGCGTTATATTTCCCTTAGGGCATGGGCATGAAATACAAATGTATTTTCGAAGTTGTTACTTTTAGGCGATAAAACAAGAAATAAAGGGGACACAAATTCAGATATTCATTAACATAGTGTCAGATATGCCGCAAGAGCCAATTTTGGGCCCACTTTAGTTTATATATTAGCCCTTAATTTTGATAGTGGATATACGCTTGTTGTTATGTTTTTACAAATTATATTCTAACCAATGTCCGCGTTTCCTATATGAAACTCAAATTTTGTCATTCCGTTCGTAGAAGGCAATTGTTTATCCCCAAACTTTGCTATCTTACAGCACGATCTTTTAATGTATAATGCATTGTCAAATGAGCTTAGAAATTTAAATGTATCATACGCAATATTTCGTAATAGACTTATCTCTCATATGCAGTTGACGTAGGTGAATATTTGCTTACATCTTGATATTAAATATATGATTTTATGTGATCAATTTTTACTGTTGCACTTTTAATTTTTTTTAATTTGATGTTATATTCTAAGTTATATATTTTTTTGTTTTTCAATTCAAGTAGTATTTATTTTATGCATTTTGTAATTTGCTTTATATTGGCCAAAAGGCTTTAAATTACAAGACTGTTCAATAAAAATGAAATGAAATGAATAAGTCAAAAATTTTAAAAATTTGTGTTTATCAGTTATTTCATATTAAATCCTAATAAAATAACATAATCGGAAGAGTTTAGCAGTATGTCATGAAAATTAACTCAATGAAATGGGTTTATTTTTTGGTTGCTAAACAAAAAACAGCTACTGTTTGTTTTGATAGTGGGATAAGTCAGTCTGTTCGCAAAGTTTGGCAAAATAATTAGTAATTTTGTCATGTTTTCAGATAGCGGTTCAGGTATGATCAATTAATCCTTTTAATGTAAAAACGTACTATTTATAGTTAATTGTAGATACTATACGGCGAATAAATATAAGTAATGATCCCAAGAAATGGAAACGAATAAGACTAATATCGTCTTCAGATGAATCAGTTCTTACTTTTAAAGTGAATTCGGAACCCCTACAAATGGAAGAAACCAACATGAAGTCAAGAAAGAGGACACGAAATCCACGTATTTATGCAAAAAATATAAGAAAAATGAAGAGAAATAGTGGAGAGGAATATGAAACAAAAGAGTCTAAGGATGTGAGTGGTAAACTTTTAGAAAATAAAGATTGCCTTTGTTCCAAAAAATTCATGAATGGAATCGAATATGAAGACAGGAAAGCTAATTTTGTTTCTTTTTGGAAATTAGCGAATTTCGAAAAACAGAATTTGTTTCTGTATGGTTTGGTTCGAAAACAATCAATAAAACAAAGACAATCCAGAAATTACGAAGGATATATGATATAGTTTTAATTTTCATCTATATGTACGGAATTCGGAAGTTTCTGTTTGCAAAACTTTCTTTTTGGATACTTTAAAAATTCTAACGGAAAATTAAGCGTGTCTTAAATGCTAATACACCTGGAACTGATGGTCGTGGCAAAATGGCTGGTTCACCTAGAAAAAAAGGTGAAGAAAAAATTAAAGTGATACGAAAACATATTCTGGGTTTTCCAGCATGTGAGAACCATTATAGGAGATCACATCACACTTCAGATTGAAAGTATCTAAATGCTGACTTAGATATTCGAAAAATGTATGAGCTGTATGTAAAAAAAAATGTAATGAATAGTACATCACGTTTGAAGGAGTGGACTTACAGGAAAATATTCAATACGGAGTTCAACTTAAATGTTCATACTCCTCGTAAAGACATGTGCCAAAAGTGTGATTCACTAAAATAAAAAATAGAAGCATCCAGTAACGAAGATGAAAAGTTCCATCTTATGGAAATTCATGATTCACATCTTAACAGTGCCGAACAGGCTAGAAAAGTTTAACAGATGACATACAAAAAGCAAAAGATAACCCGAGTGAATATTACGGAATCACATTTGATCTACAGAACGCACTTTCTTATCCAAAACTTTCTGTAGCTTATTATAAGCGCAACATGTATGTATACAATTTAGGGTTTCATAATTTCCACTATGAAAATGCGAAAATGTATGCATGGGATGAAACAATCGCCTCAAGAGGCGGGACATTACCACTCAAAAGCAGTGATACCTGCTCAGGACAAAATCGTAACATTAACAAAGCTTTAATATGGTTAAAAATTGTTCATTCATCTGATAATAATGTTGAAACAGTTGATCATAAATTTATGGTATCCGGCCATTCTTTTTTGTCAAATGATCGCGATTTTGGTTTGATACAAACTAACATTAAAAAATCAAATTATTTATACATCCCTGAACATTATTATAATTTAATAGAATCATGTAAAAATATAAACCCATTTTTGGTGGTACAAATGGCTCAGAAAGATTTCATTTCGACAAAACAACTAAAAGAATCAACGAATAATAGAAAGAAGAACACCAATGGAGAAGCTGTGTCTTGGCTAAAAATACAATGGATCAGATTTCTAAAAAATATATAATATATAAGATGTTTTATAAAACTTCCTTGAATGACAACTCCGAATTCAAAGTATTAGACCTCTCACCTAAAAGAGGAAGACCTAGAATATTCGAAAATATTGATTTACTTCCATTATACGCAAGCATTAGACCAATAGCAGAAGAAAAACGTAAAAATATGATGGATTTACTACCCTATATCCCACTAATTTTTCATAAACATTTTATTTCCCTAAATACTAATAAATAATTTACTTGGTTACAATGAAATGAGTTTGAATAAAATGTTAATTATTAACAAAAATGTTTTCTTGATGGTATAAGTCATTTATAAAGTCATTCAGTTAATTTTGAAAGTGGTACAAGTCATTTCAACCTTTCAAAACAACATTTCCTTTTAACAATGTTCATAAATTTCGCAATCATAATAAATACTTGTTTGCTGATACTAGTTTACTGTCGAAAAATCATATTCCATAATACAAAAATATTTTTTAATCCTTTAAAATGCAAAACTCAAAATATCTCAAAACGAGAAAAATGTGACTTATGCCACTTTCAAAATCAAGGGCTCATATCATAAACAAAGGTGATCAATGACATTCGTTCCTGCGTAGTGATCTTCAATTGTTTCTCTCTAGTTCTGGATCTACAATTATAGTCATAATATCGCAACTTGATGATAATATAGGTCATATTTGTTAGAAATTGCATAAAAATCAATGTTGATAAAACCAATTTCATTATTCCCATATGGCCGCAAAACATTTTAGTGCAAGATGTCGTTGTAAAAGCGCCTTTATCAATTCCTTGTCCTGAATTTGAAATTGACTCTCGTCTGAAATTAACTAGCAACATTGCTCGTATCTGTTCAAAAATAAATGTAATTTTATGCTTTATTTCTAACAGTTGATGGAAAGTATAAAGTGGGTGACGTTACTTATGCCGATACTTATGCATTATTTGTGGACTAGAATAACATGCAGGAGCAAACCGGACCAACATTTCTAGAATTCATGCGTGCTTCCTCAAATTTTTGAGGTATGTTTATGATGGCATTTCTTAGGTTGTACTTTTGAAAATTATTTACAACTAGGATGCTTGTATACATTCTTCCGTATTATTAAATTTGGTGAACCGGATTATATTGTACGATTATTTCATTTTTTTTAAATGTAGCAGAAATGCACAAAATTGTATTGAATTTTCCACAGTTTTTTTATGAAAAGATCACTTGTTGTTCGCATAGAGCAATTATGGAAACCTTGCTGTCCTGAAGAATTTATCTGTTAGTCCTGCAAGTTTTAAACAAAAGTTAATGCAATATTATACTTTTCATGAGCACTAACATTTCATTTCATTTATTTAACAATCTTATAATTTAAAGCCTTTTGGCCAATATTAAGCAAATTACAAAATGCATTAAATAAATACTACTGCAATTGAAAAAAAAACGAAAACAAAATATAACTTAGAATATAACATCAAATTAACTAGTAACTATTATCTTATATCGCTCAAATTAAAGTGCACTAAAAATAGGCGAAATGGAGAAAAATAAAAAGTAATGAGAAAAAATTAAATATTGAATGCATATCATTCAGTATAAATTGCAAACATTTTTTTTTGTAATAGTTAAAGCATTTTATTTAATTAAGTAAACAATTTTACAGTTGAAAACTACTATAAACTATGCATAAATTAAGACAAATACTACTCCAAAATAAATGTAAAAATGTATATAAAATAAATATTGATTACATAAAATCATATATTTCAGATTAACCAGTAATAATTAGCAAATATCATTCATAAATGCAGGCATTAAGATGTAAAAGAATAGTCACCTATGTCAACTGCATATGACAGATAAGTCTATTACGAAATATTGCATATGCATTGCAATTTCTAAGCTCATTTGGCAATGCATTACAGCTACGAGCTACATTAAAAGATCGGGCTGTAAGATGACACGTTTAGGGATAACCAATTGTCTTCTACTAACGAAATGACAAAGTTTAAAAGTTTCATATTGGAAACGCGGGCATTGATTAGAATATATTCTGTAAAAACATAACAACACTCGTAGATCGATAAATGCAGGAAATGAACATCCCAGAAATTTAACCACAAAAGGTATTATATGTACTCGTCTCTTGAGGGAAAAGATGTAGCGAACCGCTCTGTTCAAAGATAATTGATATACTTTTGACTAGTAGCAGAGTACACCTCTAAGCAGTACATAATATTTGGCATAACTAGAGCATGAACCAGTAGCTTTTTCACATAAAGCGGGAGCGACAAATTAGTGGTGTATAATTGCCTCAATGCATAGTTAAACACTTAAAAGAACATGATTAATGTGCTTCTCAAAGTGCAACTTATCATCCAATAAGACTTCCAAAAATTTCATGTCATTCACAAACTGTAAATTAGAACTATTATAAACTACTCGCAAATCCCCTTTAGTTCAGTTCGAATAAAGGGTAGCTTTGGACTTAAAAGAATTAACACAAAGTCTGTTCTCCGACATCCAATCACGTAACCTATCAAGCACATAGTTAATTTTCTTCTGAAGAACGTCTAGAAACTGGTAATCCCATTTAAATAGCAACTGAATATCATCAGCAAAGATATACATACGGTTTACACAGAGTATCAAATTTTGGAAAAAAGATCGTTGATGCAAAGAATGAAGAGAATTAGGCCCAAGACTGAACCTTGCGGCACCCCACTCTTTACGCTGACATTGACACAAACTTGTTGTGTAGTAAATTAAACTACAAGCATTGTTTGCAAAACTGCAAAAAATATATAACTTATAAATCGAAAATGTATGATCCACTCGATCAAATGTTTTTTCCAGGTACGATGACACCAGCATACATAATTTGCTCCCGTTGAAATTTTCCTGAATGCTATCAGTCAGACTTAGTAGCAAAGAAGTAATGCTTCTATCCTTTCTGAAGCCGCATTGACAATCATACAAAAAAGATCTAACTTCAAGATACTTGGCTAATTGGATCTTCAAAACATGCTCCAGTATTTATGATAAAATTGGCAAAATTGAAATAGGCCTATAACTGGCCACAGACGGTGTTGATTTCTTTTTTACCGCAGGGACTATTTTTGCTAATTTTCATGTTGATAGATACTCAGATGTAGTCAAGATGGTGTTCACAATATGTATTTCAACTCATATGAAATATAGGGTGATTTTTTAAGATTTAAATTTTTCAGGTTGGCAGCACTGGTTGGTAATGGCGTCCAAACGTCATCTGCCAAAGTGAAAAGTATACAGTATACTCTGCCATTTCATCATGGAATGACGAATAACCTACCACAACGTCTAATTTTTGGTGAATGGGCCTTACAAAGGCTCAATGAAAATCCGCCGTTTTATCGAAAAATTGTGTTCAGCGATGAGGCGCATTTCTTGCTGAACGGATTCGTACACAAGCAAAACTGTCGCATCTGGAGTGATGAACAGCCACATGCCATACATGAATTACCAATGCATCCCGAAAAAACAACAGTCTGGTGTAGTTTATGGGCTTGTAGCATCATCGGTCCATTTTTCTTCAAAGACGACCTTGGAAGAAACGTTACCGTCAACGGCGAACAATATCGAGCCATGATACGCGATTTTTTTTTTTGCCCCAATTGGCTGAGTTGAATTTGTTGACATGTGGTTTCATCAGAACGGTGCAACATGCCACACTGCTCATTAAACAATGGATATGTTGAGGGATGAATTTGGTGAGCAGCTTATCTCTCGATTTGGCCCTGTGAGTTTGCCCCCAAGATCTTGCGATTTAACGCCTCTTGATTATTTCTTGTGGGGTTACGTTAGGTCGTTAGTCTATGTGAACAAGCCGAACACTATTGAAGCCTTACAGGATAAAATAACACGCGTTATTCGTGGAATACAAAATTGGAAAAATTTTACCTTCCGAATAGACATTTTGAGGCGGAGCCGCGGACAAAATTTACATGAAATTATCTTTAAAAATTAAATGGCAAAGAACAATTCATAGATTCCAATAAAATATTTTAATATATGATGCAAATTTGAGTGTTTTATTCGATTAAAAAAAAACCTACGATTAACAAATCACCTTATATAAGGGAATACTAATTTTAAAAATTTCAAAGAAAATCCGTCAAAAAACGCTTTCTCCAAGTCTCATAGCTCAACACATTGAAACGAAAAACCAATCTCCCGCTGCGGCAAATTCATAACGTTGGCACCATATGAATCCAATTGATAGTTCGCAAATGTCTCATTGAGTTCATTAACATTCACGTCACTCGGAAAAGATTTGTCTGAAGAAAACCCATTAGTTGTTAATAAATTCCACAATTCTTTGGCTGATTTATACCTAAGTACACTGGAATGTACATCAGGCTTTCCTTTTCTGACCACAGATTTAGCCTTATTCCTTACCATGCAAAATACTGGGTGGGCCATAAGGGTGTTGACGGTTTAAATATTCAATAAAAAAAAAACTACGAAACATAAAAAAATATATATTTGTATTTTTAAAAAGTAGAAGCATTAGAATTTTTAAGACTTAAAAATAATGTTGTCCAAATGGCTTCCCTCGGCTGCTTGACACTCTTGGAACCGAAGTCGCAAATTTTGGAAAACTCGTTGAAAAGTTGTTCTCGGTATTTTGTTACTTTCCTGAATAATGTTCCTCTTCAACTGCTCTAAATTGGTCGGATTATTCTCGTAGACTACCGATTTGAGGTAGCCCCATAGAAAATAATCGCATGGAGAGAGATCGGGGTTACGTGGGGGCCATCCAATATCCCCCCTTTTCGAAATGAGTTTTCTAGGAAAAACATTTTTCAGCAGCTCTATGGATACCCTAACCGTATGACATGTGGCCCCATACTGTTGAAACCACATCCTCGAGGTATTGCCTTGAAGTTCTTACAAAGCTGGCACCAAAGAGTCTGCTTGCATGTTGCAATAACTGTTCGCTCTAACCGTCATCGCATGCCCTCTTCTTCCGTCCTCAAAAAAGTATTGTCCAATAATACCGGTTGACGTTATCCCAGCCCACACGACAAGCTTAGGGCTGTGAAGTGTTTTGCTTGTTAACATGGCCATTAAGGTGAAAATTGTACTCATCACTAAAAATCACGTTGTTGAAATTGTTGAACCGCTCTAGCATCAAATTGACAAAGTTAAGTCGGTTATTGGCATCATCAGGTTTTAATTCTGGGACTATCTGAATCTTATAAGCCTTCAAATGCAAATCACATTTCAAAATTCGTCGTAAAGTTGTTCTTTTGACATCCAAAGACTGACTTCTCTTACGTGTTGACTGTTGCGGATTTCGCTGAACTGAAACACGAAACTGATCTTGCAGAAACTGGGCGACCACGAACCGTAATTGGTACTGTTGAGCCAGTTGTTTCGAACATTCTGATCCATTTTCGTATCACATTGGCGCTTGGAACTTCACTTAAATCGTGTAAACCGTGTTCATGCCGATACAAATGTCGTGCAGTAATCACTCATTTATTGTTTTCGTAATACGCTCGGACACAAAATGCACGCTGCACTCCCGTGTACGGCTCCATGGCGACTAAATTTCCAGGAAGCGGCGCAGCGAACAACATATCCCCCCGCCACCCCGCGCCGCGCGTTACCGAGAAATTGAAGAATTAAATCGCCAACACTCATATGGCCCACCCTGTATTTTCCAATTAAATTCAGTTTTATCTTCCAAATGTACTTTATAAGCCAAATCGCGAATTGACGCACAATATGCACAATTTGAGGAGTTAGTCCAGCTGTCCTTGAAAGTACGAACAATTTTTCTTTTAAGTGGGAAAATAGTATGTGTTAATGTAGAACTAATGAACTTTATTTCTTATGTATTCTAATCCCTATGGTCAATGCTGTAGGAAAAAAGCTTTCACCTCAGCATTCTAACAGTGACCTTTCACCCGATGATCTTGTCACTTTGTGATGAAGAAATGAGTTAAGAGTTAGTACTCAATCTGTTGCAGCTCGCGAAACATCCATTTTTGGCATAACAAGAAAAGAGAACTCGCTATCCCTAAACTCCTCGCCCACCAAAGGTACGCATCGTACGGATGCAATAAAGATTTATAAACACAGTTTAACCCCCCGTATTTTTTCGCTCATTTTTTTCTCAATCTTACGAAAAGATGTCCATGCGACGTTGTTTTTGCTCAAAATTTAGCAATTTTGGAACAATCTTCGTAAAAATTGCTTGACATGAGCCGAACGATATGTCAACATCATCAGGAACCTCTCTAACAGTGATTCTACGATTATCCGAAATCATTTTCTTCACTGCTTCAATGTTTTCATCGGTTGTTGACGTGCTCGGGCGACCAGGAAGAGCATCGTCATTGACATCTTCTCGGCCTTCCTTAAACCGGTTATACCACAATTGAACTTGTGTTCTGCTCATAGAAGACTCACCAAACGCCACAGTCAACGTTTCAAATGTCCTTGCACATTTAGTTTAATTTTTTACTCAAAACTTAATACAGTTTCTTCGATCCATTTTTTCGAATAGTAAAAAATCGAAGAGCACACCAAAACGCGATTAACCTTTTTATGTGTCAAAAACAAACTGACAATCCAAAATGGCTGATATTGTCAACATATATAACAGACATGAGTACCAACATAACAAGAAAAAAAAATGCGAAAATTGAACATACGTAACTCACGAAATTTGAAAATAACGGTTACTTTTTGATCACACCGTGTATATATATGTATATATGTATATAGTACGACATAAGAAACGAAATCGACAAAAATCAATAACAGAAATATTTACGATATCTTGACCAAATATTCTGTTAAATATTTTGTGTTAAAGTTAACAACCCTTCAAGTGTTCCTTGAGTACTCTTAAGAATTTTCTGTTTTCTATATCATCAAGAGATTTTTCTTAGCTCTGACATTTCTGTTAAGCTTTCGGTGTTCAATTCTTTTAAAACATTTTATTGTTACAATATAAACGTGAGTGGTGATTGAAAATAAGAGCAAGTGAATAAGTGCATGTTTTGTTTTTCTTCTTTCTTTGGTTTCGTGCAAATCGTTTGTAACAGCCAGACTGACTGCTATTAATAGATGAATGTTACTGCTCGCTGATTCGGTGATAAGTTTCTCTTTGTTACGTCTTCTTGAACTCAAACAGTCTCTCTTTCATTAGTGACTGTCGCGGTTCGCTGTTACGATCTACTGATATTTGTTGAATCAGTTTCTCTTTCAACTTCGATTGCTTGTCCCTAAATTGAAAACAAAACAAAACTTGAAACAAATGAGGCTTGTTAAAATAGTGTGTGTGTGAAATAATATATCACAATTCATTCTCTTGCTCTAATAACTTCACATGTTAAGAAAGTACACTCACTCATACTCGTATAATAAACCCTCGTCACATATTTACTTCACTTACATTACAGAAAGTCGTAACATACTTACATCAAGAAAAGTAAAATTATTTTAACAGAATACATTAGCATTAGTATCTCAACTTACACTGTAGCCTGTGTTCATCCTAATATACATAAATACATTTTCCCCCATTTATCACATATTTTGAATTCAACGGAATTTTTACTTTCTTGTGATATTTAAATAAAGTTGTCGGAAGAATTTGATTAGCTCGTCAATTCCATAATAGTTGTATTTTCTTTCCTCAGGCTCTCCTATACAAAAAATTATTTGACAATTCATTGCATATTATCATTCTAAACAACTCTAGGTACCTTTCTGGTTATACATTCCTTTGTGTCTAATACGAAGTTTAAACAAATTTTCCGAATTTTATAAAATTTCTTGCGCAAAGTGTCTACCTTGTCTGTCAAAATTTCTAGTCTTCAGACATTTATTCGGGTCTCAGATAACGTAATTCAATTTAATCAATATTTCTCCGCTATACCGGAAATACAACACTCTGTTTGTACGCTTTAAATTCATAAGAATGAGATTATATACCAGGGGAAATCACTTCGTTCGGCATATGACCGCGTACTTGCAAAAATCGAATCTGAAGAGGAGGAAGTAGATCTCGAAAGTGTTCGGTAAAAGTTTTATGCTGCTTACGATGCCTACTTAAAATGTCTATCTAAGGCAAATGAGATGGTAGACAAGCTTAGTTCTAGGTTAGAAAATGAATCTAAGCCCAAATGGAAATATTCACATTCTTTTCTAACAATACGATTCCATACTTTGGAGTCGGTTCCTGATATTAGAGCTTCGGTAGCTACAACTGCTACCAAAGCGATTAAAACGAAACATAATCACCTCGATGCTAGAAAACTACTCTATGCGTCAATGCGACAAAGCAATGCGTTTGCATGATTTGCGATGATTCTCACCCGCTACGTTTGTGTTCCGTTTTCTTAAGAATGCCTGTCGAAGATAGATACGCAATCGTCAAAAAACATAAACGATGTACAAATTGTTTAGCAACTTCACACAAACGTAAAAAATGTACAAATCAGTACGTTTGTCGCTTGAAGCACCATTTCCTGCTGTATTGGAGATTTTGGAAATAAGTTAAACAGTGAAGCATCGCCTTCAAGCCCAGTAACAATGGGCCACCCCTCTAATACTAATTTCATGACTTCAATGAGCCGTACTCGTCAAACTTATTCCACACACATACAGTCCACGCCATATCAAAGGATTCTTCATCGCGATGATCCCAATGACAATCCTTATGTTTTTGATTTGAGCACTGTCATATTCCATGTCAACTGTACCCCTATCTGGCCATTAGAGTACTGCTAGAATTAGCTACGCAATGTGACCCAGAAATCCCCGTTGTTTCTGATATTCTCAGAAATTTTATGTACGTCGACGACGTTTTATGGGGATCTAACGACCTTTCCGAAGCTTTTGGCGCTAGAGACGACTTTGTAAATGTCTTGTCTTCGGCTGGATTCTCCCTAAACAAAGGGAAAGTCTATATTGCAAGGTATCCCCCCAGGACAGTTACTTGACACAGATTTCCTTAAATTATTTGATACAAGCACCACCAAAACGATTGGTCTACGATGGAACGCTGGAAGTGACTATTGCTATTTTACCCTCCACAAGAACTTTGTTCAAAATATTTCCTCTAAGCGCGTGGTGTTATCTCAAATAGCGATGCTATTTGATCCCGCCGGTTGTAAGTAAACCTCCATGCGTGTGGAATACTTTTGTGGCCAATCGAGTAGTCTCTATTGTTGGCAAGGTAGGCAACAATAATTGGCGGGACGTCTCGTCGTCTCACGACAATCCTGCTGATCTGGCCTCTCGTGGTATCACAGCACAGGAACTGCTAGTTGCCGAAATTTGGTGGCACGGCTAACTCTACCAAATTCCCACTGGCCAAGATGTTTAAACACTTAGGAAACTGGAAAAGAGCTGCGACCCATCAAAACGCACCTGAATCAATTATCAGAGGATATTTTCTCTCGGTCCTCCAATTTTTCTCGCGCTCTACATGTTATTAGTTACATATTTCGCTTTTATCATCTAGTCCATCCGTTGCATAGGGAAACAGTGCGACATACCACTCATGAGTTACACCTATGTCAACAAATGCACTTCCCAGAATATGCAAAGCTTGTCCGTAGACTACAATTGGCTCGAGACAGCAGGTTACTGTCCCTTAACCATTTTATAGATTCGGAGGCTGTTTTGCGGGTCGACTATCGCAGGCCCCTACACTCTCATATAATGAAAAGTTTCCTAAAATTCTACCCTATTCAGGACTACTAGGCCAATTGTTAAACTTGTTCGGCTACCTAATCAAGAACAATAATCCAAATTTTCTATATTTACAGCACACAATGTCTACACCTCCACGAAGACTTTAAACGGAAAGGAAACCCGAGGAATCCGATCGCCAACTTCGGAAAGCTGTCTCGACACAAAAATATACGACAGTCAAACGGCTACCGTTATTGCGAACGGGATCATCCTTTACGAAAATGTTTTAGATTTCGTCGACTTTCCTCTGTCAAACGATTAAAAATCATCCAAAAATTGGGCTATTTGGCGCGTTCACTTCTAAAACGAAGTTGTCAAAGCCGTGAGAAATGTAAAGTCTGCTTTGCAAGACACCATACTTTACTTCATGATAGAAGCGCTAGAAAAGCCCAAAAGAAGCAAAGAACCAAAACCAAACAACCCAAGCGTAATGCAAGATCTGACAATATGAATTTATCTGCAACAAACAGCCCTGCATCGCGCTCGGCCGCTATTATCATCAATGCGAATTCGACTTAGACAATAAGACATGTGAGTCTAATATATATGAATTATGAAATAATGCATTTTAAAGCTATATAAAATGAATTAGATAGTCCTTTGTACTATAAGTTTTTAACTAATACTTTACTCAATTTACTATCCCTAAACTCCTCGCCCACTAAAGGTACGCATCGTACGGTTGTGCAATAAAGATTTTAAACACAATTTAACCCCCTTATTTCCTCTCTCATTTTTTTTTCTCAATCTTACGAAACAATTGCTGGGTACCACCCCTCGCATATATAGTATGTATTGATGAAGAAGCAAGAACTAAAAACATTGAGTTGCATGCCGACATTGTTTGTAGCGTACAATTGTGAAAAATCTATGGAACTTATGAAATCACGCAAAGTATCCGAATTTACAGCTTTGTAAATTCATAAAAATATTCCTTGTTTCTAACAGCTATATCAGTGGAAATAAAAATACAAGCAGGATTAGAAATGCTTGGGCAAATGAATTGACTAGAATCAGCTATAAGGTCTGGTGACGAAACAAGGAAAAAATCGATAAGCGAAGTAGATTTATATGACACATTAAAATGTGTAGGCAAAGAATAATGTCTATCCACCATATTCATTCTCCTGCCTGTTTCTCTAACACCATGTGACTTCACAATATCAAACAAATTACAATTAAAACCACCCATTATAACAACATCTGAGTACTTAACCAGCAAGTCGGAAATATAGTTCAAAATCACCATGCGGTAGATAAATAACTCCAACTAATACTGTTCTTCTACCAAGCAACAATTCCACAAACAAGCATTCAAGTACACCATAATTGTCAATTCTTGAAGCTACTTTATATTTAACGGAATTTGAAACATACAATGCACCTCCGCCACGTTTTTGGCTGGAATTTAATTCCGATAAGAATATCCAGAGATAAATATTTTGCTAAATGGTACAGACGGTTTTAACCAAGTCTCACTGAAAACAATGATATCCAGTGAGCACTGTTCAAAGATATTTTTAATTTCCGAAAGTTTTATGAATCTTTTGCAAATGTTACAACTTTGGCAATTGAAGTGAGCTATATTTAAATTGCTTATAAATGCAATAAATTTTGAGCGTAGATACGAATTATATTCCTAATGCACAATTATTCACAGCAAAATAACTGAATAACCTGAATAACCTGACATATATACCAAACAAAATTTAAATAAAGATACAAATAAAAAATTCTATAAAAATACTGCCAAATAAAAGTTTTCCTAACAAACAGGAAGGACTACTCCAACATTAGGTGGATCTTGACACTCGTCAGCAAGCAACATCACACATTGGCTAGCATCCAATACTTTCGCCAACTCATTGACCAACGTAATTCATGCCTTTGACAAGTTGCCGTTAATTAAAACATATTTTCATATTTTGCCCTTTACACCCTCGTAGTCTTTTGTAAACATGGAATCCGGACAGAATTCGAATGAAAATAGCTCGCCATAATGGAGTCCCTCGTATGGACAGAATTAAACTTAACCAAAACCGACTTTCCACCATTAATGTAGCAGCAGTGGTGAATTTCGGCAGAATTTAGGGAAACATTGCAAATCTCTGGTATTCTAATTATGAGTTCCCTTAAAATATGAATTCCCCGCAGCAAACCATTTATGCGTATATCTGACCTACTTAAACGTCTTTGCAGTATGCTGTTTTGTGTCGTCAGATCTTTCAATTCATTTTTGCAATTTGCATTTGTATCCAATTGTTTCAAGATTTATCTGTTCGGAGAGCCGTGCGCTCCGGTTAAGGTTTTTTGCTTTATCAATGTATAGTCCAATATGGGCGTTGATTGACTAATAAATAAATTGAGATTAAAATTGTGATTTAATCAAATCGGCCTCAGGGCTTAAAATTACAATCCTGAAAAAATTAAAATAAATTTAATTAAATTGAAATAGAAATTGAAATTGAAGGACGGTACGACAGCATATACAATACTAAAACGACCAACGCTGAAATCGCCGAAATTGAAGTGGCTTTGAGAAATACGTGATTTTACTGGGTAAACGCAGAAACGGGGCAAAAATGTTTCTGTCGCCAAAGCCAAGCAACTGATACCGAAATTAATGTGAATATCTTGCGATATAGGCATTTTACTTCAAGGGGTTAGAAAAATTAAGAAGCAGAGCAAAACTGACCGGAAACTAATAACTATAATATTAACTACTTTTAGGGAATGAAACTGGAAGCTAAGAATGGCACCGGCGACTGAATAAATTGCTGAGGCTGAAATCGTCAAAACTGTCTGGACTGTGGCTTACGAAGCACCAGTCGAAGTTCATGATAATTATTTCCGATTTTTTTATTTTAGACAGGTGCAATACACAATTACTATCTCAATATAGCTTGCAATAACAAATAGTTCTTACATAGAAACGAAAACACCGTGTATGCCTTAGATATTTTTCAAATAATTTTTCCATCCTTGATTTCCTCTGTTTAACTAGTTTCTAATAAACATATACAACTTACATCTTCATCACATAGTTACAACCTTCCAACAACCAAACATACCCAACTGATGACAATTGACTACTAATATGAAATTCACTGAGTACATTGTACGCCGGCAATCGTGACAATTGGCCCAAATTTTTTTTAGATTTTCCACGGTTTATGCAATTAAAATAATTAATTGTAATAATTAATTAATATGTATTATTGCCAATCTCACTGTATTTGCACTGCACTGAACTTATTTTAATTTTTATAATTTATTGAAAATTCAGTTTGAAGCACCGGATGCCACAGGGCACTTATCGCATTCAGTATTAAATATTCATTATCAGGCTGTCCTTTCCCCTACATTATACACTTAATATATAAATATTCCCACTTCCATCCGTTGGCTTATATGCTTCAATGAGAGACGTAAAAGATAGACAATGTTTTACTCTCAATGAAAATGATTTGCATTTTCGTATTTTTAATAAAAACGCTCCTGAAGTCAAATCAGACGCAAATTTGGTGGAAAATGGTGTCATATTCACATAACTGCCTGACAGAACATTCTTATTTTTTCAAATGATTTCTCCAAATCTGGTTATGCAACTATGATTCAATCCAGTCTTTTCTGATCGGAGACTTCGACGTCCATGGACTTCTTGTAGAGTTGGTGATGGTAAACGCTCTTCCTTAGATTATATTTATTATTATATTTTGTAAAATAACAAAGCCTTAAAGACCAATAATACATATTACAAGAGACTGATTTCAGTGTTTAACCATTAGTTTAATATAAATTTAAATACAGTGTTATCTATTTAATGATTTCAAAACCGCCAGTCTGGCAAGGTTGTCAGCTGTTAAATACGCGTAAAATTAGTTAAAACTTACTAAAAAATTGGTGATTCAAACGTGGGCTTTCAATCGAATAAAACTTTCTTCAACGATGAAGCTCATTTCTCACTCAGTGGTTACGTCAACAAGCGAAATTGTCGCATATGTTGCTCGAAGAACTCAGAAGTGATTGTGAAAAAGCCGTTGCAACCGGAAAAAGAGTTTGCCTGTTGCGCATTATGGTCTGAAGGTGTCATTGGGCCCTATTTTTTCGAAAATGGCGCTAAAGGATCCAATGCTGCAACCAATCCGGAGGCGGTCATTTAAATAGCATTGTATTTCGTACATAATGGCAAGGTCCAAACGTTATAATGAAATAAAATAAATGATATAAAAATGAAATCATAGCTTTATGTGTGTTTTATTTAACTTCACTTTTAAAACCGGATAACCCTGTACATAGTCCTGCCATATGTTCTGTTACACAATTTCCAGCGCTTATCGTTCAAAACTTCTTGCGGGAATAGAACCGTTAACTTTTTTTTCAGAACACATGCCTGATTAGTGAAGAATACTAGTCAGTTTGGTTTCAGTTTGCAATCTATTAACATGGAGTGGGGCGTTAAAGAGAATCGAATCGGTGTAATAGCGTTGCATAAGTGCGGAAAGAGTGCTGGCCAAATTTTCGAGTTGCTAAAACCACTCGGAATATCAAGAATGTTCGTTTATCGTGCTATTGCTCGCTTCGGCGAATTGTCTGGAGTAGAAGACAGGCCAAAAAGTTGGCGCGTTGTCCGTACGAGTGCGGTAGTAAAGGCAGTGCGTGAAAGAATTCGGAGAAATCCCCTTAGAAAGCAGAAAATCATGTCCAAGGAATTGGATATATCAACCAGATCCATGTCTAAGCTGATTCGGGATGACCTGCATATGAAAGCCTATCATCGGTCCACGGGGCATCTTCTAACTCCTCAGCTAAAAAAAATTAAGCTGGAAAGATGCAAGCGACTTTTGCAGTGGCACGCGGACAATGGCCATGAAAACATTCTGTTTACGGATGAGAAAATTTTTACCGTGGAAGAAGTTTTCAACAAACAAAATGACAAGATTTATGCCACTTCATCTAAGGAATCAAAAAAGTTGTTCCAAGGGTTCAACGTGGCCATCATCCCTCTTCCGTAATGGTTTGGTGGGGGGTCTCCCACCATGGTGTCACATCCCTCCATTTCTGTGAAAAGGGCGTAAAAACTGGTGCAAATGTTTACCAAAAAGATGTGTTAGAGGGTGTTGTGAAGGGTTTGACCAATACCCTTTTCAATTGACGTAGATGGATCTTCCAACAGGACTCTGCTCCTGCGCACAAAGCTAAAACCACGCAGGAGTGGCTCAGAGTCAATATTCCTGGCTTTATAGCAGCAGAAGATTGGCCATCAGGGAGTTCAGATCTCAATCCACTGGATTATGCTTTGTGGTCAGAATTGGAGAATATGGCTTGCAAGACCCCACAGAAATTTGGGAAGCCTTAAAACAGCATTAACCAGAGCAGCGTCCTCGATCTCCATGGAAATCGTACGTGCGGCTATAGCCCAATGGCCACACCTTTTGAAAGCTTGTGTTAAATCAAAAGGCGGCCATTTCGAGTGAATACAATTTTTTTGAATAACCAATATTGTCTTCTAATAAATGAAATAATTTTGAATACAATATGGATATTGGTTTTTTTTTATCGCGTTTTATATTTGTAACAGAACATATGGCAGGACTAGGACAAAAAAGGAACAATAATAATATTTATTAATATCAGAATGGCTGGTTCCCCAGCTACCATAAATCAAAAAATAAAATTTTGTTATACATATACGAACACATGTTAACAAGGCTTTAGATTATAAAGAGGATAAGTGTTTAAATAATTTAATGCCAAAAGCTAACGCTTGGTTCAGTTAAATTACGTAAATAAGTATATTGGAAGGCTATTCTATAATCTAACTACCCTTACCAAAATCGATTTTTTATAGATTGAAGTGGTAAAATTTGATAACATAAGATGAATATCAAGTGTAGATCTGGAAAATATAGACTCATTAACAAGTAAGGACGGTGAATTTTACTTTACGAGTTTATAAAATTATAATAGCACACGGACATTCATATAAGTATGAAAAACCCAAGAAGATCGATAGCATGCCTTAAAATATGATCATGAAGGCGTAAATCGTTAACATATCGCAAAATCGAATTGAAAATTCTCTCAAGCCTTACAATATTTGAGTTAGTAGTACCAGAGGATATCTCAATTCCGCACACTATATGGAAAAATAATACAGCTTTAGCAACTCTTTTTGTTATTCGCAATGGCAGGTAAACACTTAATGGAATAGCTATTGAATTTGTACGCAATGTTGAATGTTTGGGCGTTATAATTGATGATAAGCTCTCATTTGAATTGCATACTGATAGAGCAGTTTCGCGCCTGAATATGACCCTTCGGCGGTTATATAATGCCACTTCATGTTAAACGAAAACTAGTACGCGGTTTAATAAATTAAATTAAATTATTGTATCGAAATATATGCCGGTACAGTTAAAAGCAATAGAAAGAAAATCCAGTTGTCCTTCAATCGTGCTATACGTTATCTGTTCTGTCTTCGTCGAATTGTGCACGTGTCTACAATTGTGCACGTGATACAAGTTCTAGGTTGTTCTTTTCGTAATTTTGTAGTTATTTAAATTTACTCGTTCGCAATTCGCACTAATAATTGACTATTCATAACACAAAATATTATATGGCAGATCTTTTCAAGTAAGAGTAGCCAGGAAGCTTTACAAACCTCCAAACACATTAAAAAATTTTTCTTCATCTCAAACCACTTACAAAAAGGAACTTCTTGCGTATTTCAATGATATTCCTCATCTATAATTATCCGCTTGAGCCCTTTTTTTCTTTGATATTGCCGTCAGATAGTTTGCTGTCCATCTCTCTTTTGTCATTCTGAACAGGGAAATAATTATCGCTAAACTTATTTTTTATTTTTTTTTTTTTGTTGAGCCATTACTTGTATAGCATATCAATTACTTAGTTAATTAAATCTTAAAAAAAATTACTGGTAGGTATTAATTTTTACCATTTAATCTATTATTAATTTTTTCGTTATATTATGGAGTAGATGTAAATTCCGTATTTTAGAACGAGAAACATACATGGTGAAAAATCCTAATATGTGAAGTTGATCGTCATATTGTAAATCACATTTTTCTGGTATTAAGATGCATAAACTTTTTTATAACATTAGTATTGTCAAGTTGTATAATGCATTTGTTATTGAATTAAGGCTTAAAATTACAATCCTGAATAAATAAACTAAATTAAATTAAATTAAATATAGAAAATAGATTGGATGACAATTTTCATACACGAAACCATTCAGAAAAACGTCTTTGATTATGGTATTCTTTATATGTAGGTAGAATTAGGTCAAGACATTTTTCTAAATTCAATTCGTTATAGAAAAAAGAGCCGCTGTCAATTTTTTAAAGCAACACACTAAGTGTCTCTTTCCGATACATTACGTTATTCACAGGCAAATAAGTAACTAACTGGGCCCCGTATATATTCGAAATATAAAGTAATATCATGTTACAGTGTCTTATATGGAATACATGACAAATTTGGCTGATAGCGCAACGCACTACTAACGCACTTTCGGGCGGCAACTGTCCTCCTCTTAGGAGGAGTTGACTGGTTAGGACTATGAGTATTATGAAAGAAACAAACAAAAAGATGTTGAATAACATGAGACCACTAACCTCATGATTAGGCTGACCGTGTAATTTATAGAACTGCAATATTTCTTCGAAGCCTGGAATGTTCAGTAGATTTACAAAGACCTCTAGAATATTTGCGTGATGTTTTCCCATGCTTTTTGTAATCTTCCCCATTTTTTTCCTCATAGGAATATAATTTTTAAAGCCAGCGTCGTCTCTTTATTTCATGAAAATGTATTAGAAAATCTTCAATTCAAGGTGGCGCCGGGACAGGCAACGTGTAAGCTCTATGGAATGTCGACATTGTAGAGCCCCATGTGTTTGAAATGATATTGGAGAGTATTTGCTGACTACTTTTAATCTTTGTGGTTACATATTATATATAATAATAAGTGAACCTTTGTCTAAGACGGACGTGTTTTTTAATCGCTCTCGGGATAAATCTCTTGCTAAATATTAATAAATTGCTTTTGTTTTTTAATTTTACCAAAAATCAATCACCGCTGTTTCTTGATTCGCAAGGAATCATGGCTTCAAGCTGTGGAATATGCAAAAACGATTGTCGAGACGTTGAAATACGATCTGGTGGTTATTGCGAAAAAAATTTCCATATGAAATGCGTTGGTTTATCCAAATATGAATGTGATGCTATTTTTAAACATCAGAATATTAACTATGTGTGTGATGATTGCAGTGATTTTATCAAACAAACAAACGAAAATTACGAACACTTAATCAGCCTTTTTAAAGAAAATGAAACAAAAATTTCAAATAAAATAAATAAAACTAATAAACTTATGGAGAAGAAGGTAGAAGAGGCAAAAACCGATATAATTAGCGAGTTAAAAGCAAAACAAATAAGCGGAAAAAGAAACGTATGCGAGTAAACTAAAAGCAACTAACACTTGCCCGTTATTCTCAGGCCAAAAAATAAGTAAAACAGCGAATTAACTGAGAGAGAAGTAAAAGGAAAAATTAAACCATCAACTCTGGATGTAAATGTAAAAGGAATGGTAAAGAGAAATGATGGAGCAATTGCAATAAGATGTGAAAATGAGAATGACAGAAGCATTTTGACAGACAAAATTAAAGAACAGATGGGCAGTAACTACGAGGTGCAAACTCCAAGGATGAGAAATCCAAAAATTTTAGTCACAGGTTTAAAGGAAGAACTAAGCAAAGAGTCTATTGTTAACGCAATTAAAAAACAAAACAATATTGATTGTGATAAGCTTGAGTGTGTCAAAGTGTACAAATCATTTAAAAATCCAAAAATATATAAAGCTATATTGGAAACTGATCGGAATGGTTTTAATCAAATTATGACGAAAAAAAAGATCAATGTTGAGTGGGACAG
>JAHXMU010000099.1:0-103447 GCA_019455685.1 Philornis downsi | reverse complement strand
TTAATAAATTGGCAAGTAAGGTGGACAGCTTAAATTCCTTACTCAACGAAAATTAAAGAGAAAGCCGCGTGTATTTCAAAATTAATGAAAGACTTTGATAAAAAAAAAAAGACAAATACGACGACGTACACTCTAAATTGTAAGATGACGTTAGGCGAATGAACATACATTTCAGAGCATTCATCATCAACTCTAGGTTTGCACACTAATGTAAATCCTCTGACAGTGGCGCTTAAGATACCGGAGGCTCTTGGTGAAAATGTAAATGTCACAAATATTAGTTCGTGGTGTTGGCTTGGAAGGTATAAAAAACGTTGCTAATCAAGTTCTTCTCAATCCTTAAGCATGAGCCCGTGATGAAAAAATATGTGGGCGAAAAGAATCTTAAACTTTGCCAAGTAACTATTATGGACATCGATTCGAGTGTATACCTGAACGACAACAAAATATACAAAATATATAAACCAACTTGTCGTCAATTTTCGAAAAATACGAAAATTAAAAGTTACAGAATGGTGCCATCAATCCTACCAGCCAAGGTAGCTCTTCACAACGGATCGGCAAAATTACCGCGGCTCGAACAACTTCCTGAACCTAATGATGAATTTGATGACTCGTTTTTAAGACGACAAAGGGGGCGCAGATCTTAAATCAGAGTAACCGACCCAGACGACACCTCAACGTTTGGTACCCCTAATCTAGGTTTATAGAATTTTTTACATAATGAATGACCGTCCGGATATTAGAGTTATTTCTAAAATCTATGATCTAGGGTTATGTGAAGCTGAAGTGGTTTAGTTATTGGAGCGGTTTATCTACCATGGAGAAATATTGATGCTATTGAAACTTACATAACAGAGGTTTGTTCTAGATGTAATGACGATAGCATAGTTAGCGATTACAACTACGATATTGCAATACCTCATAAATACAATTCTTTTCGTCATTTCCTCAATAACTTACCTACTCATTATGATTTACACTGGAACTCTATCTCATTAATTGATTTTGCTCTTGTTGGCAACACTTCAGCTATTACTAAAAGTAGATAAATTTACTTCCCAGTGTTTAACTCCTGATACGCCCTTATGCTTTTTCAATACAGATCCTAAGCTTCTAGTGAATCGCGTATTATAAAGTATCGTAACTATGACGCAATAAACCACAATAAAACACCACATATTGCACCTAATAAACTCGATAATAACTACATGCAAATTTCCTTAGGTATGGAAATTAGCTAAAATTTTACCACTTCGGAAAAACACTAAGCCTGGCACTAATTGTGATGATTTCCGTCCTATTTCTGTATTATCACCGTTGTCTAAAATTCTTGAAATCGTGATAAAGAATCAGATAAACGCTAATTTGGAAAGATTATCTTTATCAGATGATTGCCAATCTGGTTTTCGTAAACATCACAGCACTTCCCTTATGCTTTGTCTAACAGACAACATTAGACAATTCGTTAAGAGGATGAATCCTGGAATTGCCGGCGTATTGGACTTGAGCAAAGCATTTGATTCCATAGACTATTCTACACTCTTATATAAACTTTCTACTTATTTCAATCTATCGTACTTTTCTTGCTAACTTGTTTCTTCTTTCTTATATGGACGCAACTAAGGAACTTGTACACATTCCTCTATATTATTTAATGTGGTGAACCGAACAATATCGTAAGATTATTTCATTTTTTGAATTCTAGCAGAAATACATAAATTTGTATTGAATCTTTCCACAGCTCTCTTATGGAAAGATCATTTGTAGTTCGTGTAGCGCGATTGTGGAATACTCCTCCTGCTGAGTTGAAGAATTTCTCAGTTAATCCTGCAAGTTTTAGACGAAAGTTAATGCAATATTATACTCTTCATAAGCACTAATATCCCTTTGGGTTTGTTTGAAGATTTGTTTGCTTCTTATTTTTTCACTGACAATCTAGGTTCATAATATTTGGCTGTATGACTTTGTTACTTTTTTGTTGGAAAGGTGTACAGCATGGTTAGGATTTTTTGGTAGAAAATATACTTAAGCAATATAATTTATGGTAAACTTATTTCAATATATAGTCCAACATAGACGTTGATTGATTAATAACTGAATTGAAATTGAAATTTCAGATCATCCATATACAATAGGTGGGTGACTGCGGGTTGTCGCTCCTGGCATTTGATGCGAAGTTCATTGGGAGCATTATTCAGTGCTTCTAAGGGGTGCAAGAGCTAGGCAGAAGCACAATTGACTAAATGTGTCACAATTGAACAATTCATCTATTTATCTTGCTTATTCCATTAAGAATGAGGCGCGTTTTTCAAGTTGACAATATTGTTTCAAAAAAGGATGTTATTTGTCGATATACTTCGGTATTCTAAAGTGTTTGAACCAGATAAGAGTGAGGTATGCTATCAAATGTTTTTTTTATAATCATTGAAGTCTTAGGTTCTGTAGACGACCAATTTATCAATTGTAAACAATCCCTTGCAGCCTCCTGAATATTTCTCAAACACCCTTTGCTCTAGTGGTACCAAATTGTTTCCAGTGCAATGTTCGTAAACTTTGTCTGGCGTATTACCAGTCAACAATTTGTACAAAGTTGGTAAAAACGGAATATTCTCCCCAACGTAAGAAATGATGGTATTATCATTTCCCCGTTCACTACCCTGTTCAGATGCAATATTAATTGTGTATGGACGCTCGTAAGACATTTAATCAAAAGTTTTGAACACCATCCACACCTGGCGCGTTCCAATTCTTGGCTTTTTGCAATGCTGTCTTGAAATCAGATTCTGTGATAGTAATAAACTACATTTGATCTATATGCATCGAATTACTCCATATTGGACTTTCGGAAAATTTGTGTTTGCATCTGTCAAAATTTCATTCCGGTATTTGAAACAGCAAAATGACAACATCTATTTCACCGAACAAAATTATATTCACCCAATTTTACCACTGAATAAAATATTCGAAAGACACAGTCTTTTTAAGAAATATTCGTCGTTTTTTATTTTTTGATAAAAAAAAATAAAGAAGATGATGGTTATTTTTAAATTCTGTTTTTATTTACACTTAAATGATGCACTACACATTATTTTACTGGAAATTGTATCTGTCAAAATAAAAAAGCAATGACAATTTACATTCACAGATTGAGCCCAATTTGCAAGTAATTTGGTGAAATTTTCATATCAAAGATTGGCCAATTATCTGAAATATGGTAAAGTCTGTTAGATCATCTTTTAGTATGTCATACCTTTAAGAATCAATATTTTGTCATATTTGAAAATATTCGCCTAACCTGGTTGGTAGTCGATTATTGGATACATTTCAACACAAAAAATCGATTGCTGTATTGTTTTCGAATCGATTTCGATTAACGCCGGAATCGGTTTGCCCATCACTGCAGCTGTATAGTGTTTTACCAAGTCATTGCTCGTTTATGTGTGTTCAGAGAATTTTCCTGCGAATTGTTTATTTCTTGTTAGCAATTACAACATAAAATATGGAAACACTGTTGCCAGAGAAGGTAAGTTGATGCGGATTCAATCTAAATGGCTAAATATCATATTTGCTAACATTAGGAAGAGACATTCGACTTTAAATTGAAAGATGCCCATAGTTCACTGGATGAACTTGATGTAGATGATCTCTATGTGCGCTATAAGGTAGGTTTATGAGAGTTGCGTTCGCAAGTGAATTGTGCAGTAGACTTATTTTTTCCCTTTTTGCAGAAATTGCAAAAAACCTTAGAATTTCTGGAGGTGCAAGAGGAATACATCAAGGATGAACAGCGTAATCTGAAGAAAGAGTACTTGCATGCTCAGGAGGAGGTTAAACGCATTCAGTCGGTGCCCTTGGTAATTGGCCAATTTTTGGAAGCTGTCGATCAAAATACTGGCATTGTTGGTTCTACCACAGGCTCAAATTACTATGTGCGCATCTTGTCCACTATTGACCGGGAATTGTTGAAGCCCTCAGCTTCTGTTGCTTTGCATAAACATAGCAATGCCTTAGTCGACGTTTTACCGCCTGAAGCTGACAGCTCCATATCCATGTTGCAGCCGGATGAAAAACCTGATGTTAGTTACGCTGATATTGGTGGTATGGATATGCAAAAGCAGGAAATTAGAGAAGCTGTTGAACTGCCTCTTACCCACTTTGAATTGTACAAGCAAATTGGTGAGTAAATTTTTTGCAACATTGATAGTGAAATGTGTAATTTATCTCATATTTACAATAATTAGGTATTGACCCTCCTAGAGGTGTTCTTATGTATGGTCCACCTGGTTGTGGCAAAACTATGTTGGCCAAGGCAGTGGCGCATCACACTACTGCATCATTTATTCGGGTTGTCGGTTCAGAATTCGTTCAGAAGTATCTCGGCGAGGGTCCCCGCATGGTACGCGATGTCTTCCGATTGGCTAAGGAAAACGCACCAGCTATCATCTTTATTGATGAGATCGACGCAATTGCTACAAAGCGTTTCGACGCCCAAACAGGAGCTGACCGTGAAGTGCAACGCATTTTGCTTGAGCTGCTTAATCAAATGGATGGTTTCGATCAAACAACAAATGTTAAAGTCATCATGGCAACCAATCGTGCCGACACTTTGGATCCTGCTCTATTGCGTCCAGGCCGCTTGGACAGGAAAATTGAGTTCCCTCTACCGGATAGGCGTCAAAAACGCTTAGTGTTCTCCACAATTACATCAAAAATGAACTTGAGTGAAGATGTCGACTTGGAAGAATTTGTCGCTCGCCCAGACAAGATATCAGGCGCAGATATAAATGCCATATGCCAGGAAGCGGGTATGCACGCTGTAAGAGAAAATCGCTACATAGTTTTGTCAAAGGACTTTGAAAAGGGCTATAAAAATAACATTAAGAAGGACGAGCAAGAACACGAGTTCTATAAATAAACAAATGTACTAAAATATTATTCATAATCGAGGTCAATAAAAAAGGGTGTTTAAGTTGTATGCCTCTAAAAACTATATGGCGATGAAATAAGATTGCCATGATCACAAATAAATGCGTGATCATAATTCCCTTCTTTATGTAGAGATTGCGTACGCGTATTATTCTGCATCTTATTTCAGCCATGTCAACATTTTACAATTGTCATGGGTGGCTATTTTGAGTGATAACTGACCAAAACAGCAGTCGCTCAACTTCGTAAAATTAATCCGAAGTTTTGTAACTGTTATTTCGGCGCAGGCACGTCTATCACATGAGAAGAAAGTAACTCATTCTCATGTAACTATGTTTAATGATTTAAGCTGAACTAAAAATTACTAAATTATCCTAATTTCTAAAATGTTGCGATTTTTGCTAAGGGTTTTATTTGCATCACTACTTCCTCGCCTAGTAAACAAAACTAAAATGAAATCATGTTTAACGCAAATTTCAAGATGATATCGATATTTTTTGTAAACTTTTGCTCGTTAGAAAGTTTAAATAGTACCAGTATAGCCGCGCAATTTGTTGGAAATAAATGACGTCTAACACGCAGTAAAGGCAAAAGTACTAAATATTTGGTTTTAAACACTTGCTGATCTAGACTATAAGTCCAAGTAGACAGCAGTTTCATTTCGAGAAAAAATAACTGAAGCCGGAGTAATTGTATTGATAGTCACAGCCATAATCAATACAACGATTGTATTGCTAGGTTCTTATTCATACACGCATGCCATTTTTTTTTTTTTTTTTTTTTGCTTCAAATCTGAAAACTGAACAATTTGGAATCTTTCTTCTCAATACTCTTGATTTCGTGGATGTTTTGTTCGGCCTTCCTTGGTTGTGTAGCCCCCCTTCAAATATTTTTTTTGGAGGGCTGTCTTTCATTTTTCAATTCGATTCCTATGAATTTTTGGCTTGAATAACGAGGTGCGAATGTTGCCCTAAAAACCTACTCTCCATTTTTTATTTATTGTTAGCTCCTATTGTTTAAAATTGAATGTGATTACAATGTACATTAAATGTAAGGGTTTTCTCCTCATCACCCACAATGCAATTAGTTTTCTTGTTCGGATAGTAATTTTTTCCGTTTCCGATGAAGTAATTCCCATTTTGATTGGAGTTTAATCCCGAAAAAGAGGATTATATGTGCCCAATAAGTTCCACATTCAATTTTAAATTTTTCAGTTTTATTTAGCTTATTGTTTTTGTTGTGCTTAATTAAGGGTGTTTTGGAAAGCAGACAGTTAAAATGTATGTGTAGTTAAACATTTTAAATTAAGAAATCGTTTTTGACTGAGATGTTTTCTTAAATGTTATAATAAATTTCAGAGATGATATTCAAAACTTTTACGGCGATTTAACAATTGCACAGAAAAAATCGACTTAAGAGGAAGAACTAGCACAGACAAGAATTCATACAGATAAATTATTTGAATGGGAATATTCTTCTGCCAGGGCAATACGAAAAATACGATACCGTTACTGCTGTCAAATCGTACTAACTACGATATTAACGTACGAACGATATTAATTCCACTCAATTTGGATAACATTTGCTCTCGAAGCACATTGTTGCCATTCATTTGTAAGATTATAGATGAAAGCGTGAAATGGTTGGAAACACAAATATATTTCAGTCGCTCTTTGACAGTGGGTGTGGCCTGATTGGGTAACCACTGGTGATTCAATCGGATAAATCGATTAATAAAAGCAGCGTAAATGTAATATTTACAAAATTGATATACTTCCAAAGTAAGGTAGGATACAGTGTATGCCTCGAGAAATAGATCAATCCGGTGTTTATTTCTGAAGTTTTTATGTTGGGAATGTAAGAATATGTTACTATAATAAATAGACTTTTACGCAATCTGAACATTAAAAAAAAGGATTCAAAAAGAGAAATAAATGAGCTTAAACGATTATTAAAATTGGTTGAAAATTAAAAGCTATTTTTCGGTGAAGAAAAATCACCAGTTTAATCGACGTGGTCTTAATGCGAAAATTTAACCAAATGTTTAATAAACGTCATTGAATCTATCAGTGCTACCTGATAATATACTATTCACTTTAAATGTATTCAGCTTATAAATCGTTATGCCATCAAGAATCTGCATCGCAAACCAAATATTTTTATCTGGCAAAAAATGTTATAAACCCATGTTTAAGGCTCATTCGGTCATTAAGTGAATCCGTTGCATTTATTGCGGCTTCAAAGTCTGAGTGCAAATGCAACCAAATGTTTGGTAGCGACAATTATAAATCTGGCAATATTTAAGTGGGTGTTGCCATCATAAAACTTTAATCAAGTAACTGTTTACATTGCAACGATTATAACAATTCTGACAATAGTTTCTCGTTTCGTTTGGCTTCCTTTTGTGCTTTCGTCCTTTAATAAACAATAAAAATGTGTATAATTTAACGACAAACATTAAAATATTAAATGAATGCGCAGAATTTAAAGTATATAGTAAACGATGATGAATATACAATGTAATGTAATTGTATGGCTGTGGTTATTCCTTCTTTTACGCGTTGTTTTGTTCACTGCCGATGCCAAATGTCCCGAAAAGTGCCTGTGTAAAAATAACACAGATACTACATGGAATTTACGGGTGAAATGTGGTGGTGGCACATCCACCGACGATACTTTAACAAATTGGCAGAACTTAGAATTTGACGAAGATGCGGTTAACATTGTAACTTTGTGCGTATTGCAATATGGAGAAAATAAAAATTGGCTTTGAAGAGCAATATGTATAAGACATATTTATTGTTATAATTTTAGAGATCTTAGCAAAAACGGCTTTAGTACTATTGAAAAGGAGTTCTTTCGCAACATGACAGAACTACAACGTGTCGACCTGTCCGGAAACATGCTTAAAACTATCGACAAATCCACATTTGGCAACGCCTTTCAAAGTGTGGAGCGCTTGCGATTGGCTAACAACTCAATAGCCCACATATATCCAGGCTCATTTGACCATATGATAAACCTTAAACAATTGTAAGTATAATGCAGTGTTGCACTGGGTTAGAACTTTGTGGAATATTCCAAAAATCAACCATTCCAAGTGTTTTTTGTGAGTATGACCTTATTGTTTTGAGTACATGTAACAGTTTATTTTTTTAGCATCGTGTTTTGTATGCAGCTGAATGACATTTTGATATAACTACTAACTAATAGAAACATTAAGCAATTTATTTCTTGTTACTAGGGATATATCAAACAATCCATTAGCTTGTGACTGCGATCTAATTTGGCTTGTGAGTTGGACCCATACCCGCCGCGTAAAGTTGCAACCACCGCCCAAATGTGAATCGGAAGATTTTAAGGGCATTTACTTAAAAAAACTAAAAGTTGGCGTTGATTTATATTGCGAATCGCCCCTACAACCCCTGCTGGAGTTCATCCCGAAGCAAAACCAGGTTAAATTTTTTTTGTAAAATGTACCAAATCTACGAGTCTATTAATGACGACATGTCCTTCCTATTTCAGGTGGTCTTCGAAGGAGACGAATTGATACTAAAATGCAGGGCTCCTCGAATTGCTGTTGGCGGTCATCGAGACTCGGAGGATTTACCAGCAAGAGCTCATGTATTCTGGGGCTGGTCAGACAGGATACATAACCAAAACTCCACTGAGGATGTTGTATATCAAGATCCCACAAAGGTCCTCAATGATGTTCATCTAGAGAGTAAACACACTACCGATTCCGGCATACTAAATTCTATGCTCCGTATTGCTAGTGTAAGGAGAAATCATACCGGAATGTTCGACTGCACTCTTCGGTCGCAACAGGCAAATTTGTCACATGCTATCGCCGTGATTGTAATCGCTAAGAATACACAGTATTGCGAAGCTGTGGATATACATACCAATAAAGGTAGCTATCACTGGCCCCAGACTGTACGAGGACAAACTGTGGTGCAAGAATGCGTTGAGGAAGCTAACGGTGGCCAAGTGGCCACGTATCGTTGTGATGAAAAGGGAAATTGGATAGAGCTCAACACAGAATTATGTGCCTACGTCAGTCCAACGACCAGACTTTTGGAACAGTTCGCAAAAATGAATTTAACTCTTAACAAGGCTAATGTGTTAGAGATTGCAAGACGAGTGCACAACTTCACACATACTAGTAGCAACCTGCGACGCATACGTGATCCGATAGATTTGGAGTTTGTTGCTCGCACCTTAGTAAAATATCTCGACTTTATTACATACCAAAATGAACTGGCATATCTATTGTTGGATATTGTGTCGCAACTTTTAACGTTGCCCGCTAAAACATTTTACGAAGCACAACGGGAATATCAGAGTGGTTTAAAGTTACTGGCATGCGTTGAAGCAGCATCGCGGCAAACGTCTTTAACAATGCCAGAACGTGACGAGCATATATTGAAGGACCATCTGGCATCAATGCCTCGCAGTTTCTTCATCGATTACTTTAGCATACGCTCCGGGTCCTTTTCGGGTATTTCCTGTGTTTGGGTACGCTCGACAATTCCAATTTCATCCTCCTTTGAATGCAGCACTTCTAATGACTCATTTCCCTCTTTTGAGCAGAATATGGATGCAGCTATAGAAGTGCCCGTAAATTTATTGTTTGACAATAAAACATCCAAATTTGTTATAAAATTAATGGTAGCCGTATTCCGAAATGCAAATCTACTGCCGCATCTGCCAGGGAACAGTAGTGTTGTGCTTTCCTCGCCCATAATTGGTGCACATATCGTGAATGCTGACGGCATCGACAACGAAGACACTGAAATTATACCCAAAGAATTCGAGGAGAAACATCAGATTGCAGTAATACTGCGTGTACATCCATTCCATGATGATAAGAGTGCACCTATCCCTGCATGGTGGGATGATGAGAACAAAATATGGTCGCCGGAAATGTGCCAAGAGCTCTATTTGCACCTTGGTTTGTTAATGTTCTCCTGCAAACGTCTGGGTTATTATGGCCTTCTGCAGCACTCGAAGTATCTGAACGATTTTGAGAGTGCGGAGGCGGGAGCTCGTTTTCGATTCCTTCCCTACGCCATTTACATCGGAGCTGCTGTACTATTTGTCTGCTTGACTATCAACATAGTGACTTTTGTAGTCTTTGGTCGTGCAATTCGAATAAATCGGCAGCAGCGTCACACTTTTGTTAATACTTGGCTAGCGCTGGGTATGCTCTGCCTCGTTTTTACTTTGGGCATTTATCAGACAGAGCGCCAAGACCTTTGTCGCCTAATCGGGATGCTTTTGCACTACTTGAGTCTCTGCATTTTGCTATGGTTGTGCGTTAGTCTTAGCACAATGTACAAGCGACTTTCTAAGCATCACCGAGTCGTGGCAGAATCCGATCTTCCCAAGGAAGCCCGTGCGAGAAAGCCTATTATGGGAATCTACCTGGTCGGCTGGGGCATTGCCATGATGATATGCGGGATCAGTGGGGCTGTTAATATAAACGAGTATGCTGCATACTCGTTCTGCTTCCTACATAATGCCTCGGCCATGAATGCAATACTGGTTCCCGGAGGGATTCTTTTGATTTTTCTCTCCATACTCTTTCTCACCATCTACTACCAACTAAACCATCGGAGTTCAGTAGCCAACATGTTGCAAAACCAACATCAGTTATCCGATAATACCCAGGCTACTGAAAACATTGACATGGATTGGTTGGATTCGACGCATGGCAATCATACGCGTCGTTTGAACACCAATACGAAATCAATCAATATGGACCAGTACACTAGTTTGACGCTAAGCAACACGGCGGTCAGTAGCATTGTGGACGACTTCGAAAGGACGAATTTGGCCCATTTGAGAGCACATTTTGTTTTCCTTGTTCTGTTTGTGGCGGCGTGGCTCGCGGCTGTAGCATTTATAATGAATTCTTCGCAATTCGATCCTGACAAGGGGCACGTATATTCCATTCTGTTTGCTGTAACATGTATCGTGCTCGGCATATTTACACTGTTGTTTTACACATTAACAAGAAACGATACTTGTCATCAATGGCGGCAAAATCCGTGTTGTAGCCACGATAGTTCATCAGGGGGCCTCAATGATGGAACATACAACGATGGCGTTGCTCCGGTTGCCAATAGTGTCTTGGCCTACAAGCCTTCCTATGAGGCTGCCAACAACTCCGGCGCTTCTCGCTCCAACTCGCAGTGTTCGAAACATCGCACTGGTAGCATACGTAACGGCAATGGCAACATTGACGGCACAACGCAACACCTTCTGAGTGTGTCCACCTCTTCCGCTGCGCCGGCTGCTATTATAAATAACCAGCACATCGGTGGCGGCATCGGTCTTTCACACGAAATTCCAAATGCGGAAATATTTTACAACCCGAATCAAATTAATGTAGCAAGAAAGTTTTTCAAAAAACAGAAGAGGTTGGCGAAGAGAAACAACTTCGAATTACAACGTCAGAAAGATCGCAGTGACTATGGCGGCATAGGTGCTGACAATCTCAGTGATGGTTCTTCAACCACAGGCAGTGGAAATCTCTACTCCCGCCGGCATAATGCAATGACCTTAAAGCTGTTGAGTAGTGGTGTGGGGAAAGTTAATAACACCAATATAAACTATAAACCCGACTACAATATTAGCTACAAGAACAATGTACATCATCCCTTGGATGCATTAGAAGACGATAGTGGTTTTTTTGTACCAACGACGACGGCAGCAGCAAGTGCTCAAGATGCAAATTCTCTACGTAAGCGGGCCACAATAATGGCCATGAATATCTACACTAATATACCGGAGACAATGGCACCCCAACATGAGGTGCATAAGGTGAGAGGATCTAATACAGCGTCCAGTAGCATAGGTGGTGCACGCTCGCTAAAGCCTCTGGAAGAACATCACGAAGAGTTTGAGGAACTAGAAAGCAGTTCCCATGATGATAATGTGCCCTTATACGAGAATACGAAGAGTGCCAATGCCAAATCTGCTTCCAAAAACATATTCATTAATACCTCATTCAGCTCCAATTTGGCCATGAATTTTCCTACCACATCGACGCCAAATCAGACATTGACAACGAAAATAAAAGAAGACGTTCAACATTCGTTGTTATTGGATCACGACGATAGAGAAGCAATGAACTGTCTAGGTTTACCGGTGGCAAATGGCGCAAACAATGATACCATACTTCATGCCGATGGAGACGAGAACGAAAAGGAACCCACATTAGATCGAAATGAGATTTACGTGTCTAATTCTTTGCAGATAACCAATCGCATTGATGTGGAGGATGATTTTGCCAGTGTTCATATACGATGCAATTATCCAAAACACTCTAAATCTCTAAATAATTTAGATAGTATATTTGAAGGAATGGTGACGAATAATATAACAAGCAATAGCATAGCTGAAGTTGACAAAAATAACCCCAATTATGGTTCAGAGAAGCATATATCATCACATAACGTCAGTGGGTGCGTGCCGTTTTACAAAACTCGTCACAATAATGGACAGCCCACGAAACCTCTCCTGTCCGTATCTGCCTCTGCATCATCGTCATCTTCGGCACAAAAGTACATGGGAGGTGGTGCCACGGAAGAATGCGACCTCCATGCTGCTGAATCGTTCCATATATGCACCCGGTCTGTAAGTCCAACCAATGAAAGCGACTTAAACTATCAGAACTCAGAAATTAGCATACGCAGTCATGGCCTGTATGCGCCCCAAGGAGATAATGATCTGACACTAACGGACGATTTTCGATATCAGTCTTCAAATGCCAGTGAGAACGAAATGGGTGTAAATGATTTCGAGGATGAGTTTTCAGTCTTCGGTGTTCACAATTTCAACCATGATCTCGACAGCAATGATCAAGATAACGCAGACGATGTTGACGGTTTGAACACATCCATTGATGAACTGTATGAAGCCATAAAAAGACGTAATCCTCAGATGGATGAGATTAGTGAGGTTGACGACATTTGCAGTTCTGCCCAAAATGCAATAGTTAATACCGATGATGATCACACATCGAAGAGCCATAGTAATAATAGAAAGACTGATATAAGAGATGTCACTTTTACAAACAGTTCACAACAACAATCAACTTCATCTGCCGCACAGTCTCAAGCTGGCTCCATCACAACTGCTACAGCGTTGTCCAAAACTTTTCGTGAGAATCTCGTTGATGACGATAGCAGTCAGAGTAGTGTAATTTCCTACATAGATCCTAAAGTTGCAAGGACTACAAATAGTTAAAATCACAGGAAGATACCACATATAAAAAGGAAATTATCTTGAATTGTAATTTCAAGCGGCAATGCGGCTAACTAAATAATGAGATTATTGCTCATTTTCCCCGTATATGAAACATCTTTTGCAAATTCTATTAATATGTTCCATCGGAAAGTGTTGAATTCTTGACTGGGTTCAATATATGCTGTGGCAATTTGTTTCTCCGAATAACGAAATCCTTTGATTAATCGAACAATTTCTTTACACATTTTTTATTCTTGTAAGAACTGAAACATCACTAGATGTTTGTATCACTTTCCCTGTTATTTTAAGTAAACACATTAGTTAAGGTTATTTATACATATATCTCCTAAATGTTCTGTGAATATAGTCCCATTCTCCATCGTCATTGAACCATTTGATTTCATCATTCATATTCATTACTAACATTGAATGCAACGAATCGTTTTTTAACATTGTTTTACATTTTCTAAGAAAAATATGTATTTATATAAAGTAAAGTAAGATTTTTTAATAAATGTACAAATAGTTTTCAAGACAATTATTAGAAGACAACACACTCAATAGAAAAACAACAGAGTATAGGGTTTGCATGCTTACTTCATCAATGAATGAACTACAGCATTAACATTGATTGCCTTAAGATCGGAGTAGGTTTGGCCAGTACCCACAAAAACTATGGGTTGACCCGTTATGTATGTCATTGAAATGGCTGCTCCAACCTTATCGTCAATTGTGTCAAATTTTGTAAGTACAATGCCATCGATTATGTGAGGGCTATCTTCAAAAGAGTAGTCGGCTAGAGCTTGATTGAACTTGACTAGCTGGTCCACAGCTTCATTGCCCACGAGGGCTTCTCCTACAAACAGTACAAGATCTGGGTCGTTTACTTTGATTAGTTTAGATAAGGAACGCATCAGCGGCTCATTGTCCTGCATACGACCCGCTGTGTCCACCAGCACCACGTCGATATGCGTATCATTGGCAAACTTAATGGCCTCCATAGCAATGCCAGCGGCGTCCTTGCCATATCCTTTTTCATAGAGCTGCACCATAGAGCGACCTCTGTGTTTTTCTGCTGGATGTAGGGCGTTTAAATGTCGAGTATGAGTCCTCAATTGCTCAACGGCGCCAGCACGGAACGTATCGCAGGCGGCAATTAACACGTTAAAGTCATTTTCTATCAGCCAAAAGCAAATCTTTGCCAGGTTTGTAGACTTACCGACGCCATTAACTCCGCAGAATATAATTGTGTATGGTCTGTGGGTCCTTTTGGCCTCCAGGGCGTCACGGATAATGTCAACACGTCTTTTGGGTGAAAGGATCCGAACCAAGGACGTAGTCAAGGCGTCCTTTACCATGGTTGCCACGGAGTCGAATGTGCCCACCGATTTGCCTTCCAGACTAGTGCACACCGAGTCGCAGAGTTTATATGCAATATCGGACGCAACGTTTTTCGATATAAGATGGTCGCGCATTTTCTCCAAGGCCGGTTGCAGATCTGTTCGAGACAACGTTTTGCCGCCTACGAAACCCTTAAAATAGGACAGTATGCCTGATTTCTTTTTATTTTCATTAGCAGATTGTGAAGTTGGAGAGTTATCGAATTCCTGACTTTCATCATCACTCTCCACTTCTAAGTCGCGTATGCCGCCCTGCATGGTACCCACAATCTGAAAAAACATAAAAACATTGGCTTTTGTTCACATCTAGGATTTCGAAAAGTCATGGCTTACGTTGTTTTGTAAATTTTTGTATTGTACGTCTTCTGGATTATCCTTTGAGCGATCTAACACCATAGCATCCTTTGTATTCCCTCCCAAATCCCAAACTCTGGGTTTCTTACCACCCTTTTCCTTATTTTCCCCCTTGTTTTTATTTTCCGGCGGACTCTTCTTTCCAGCCATTTTTTCCCTCATCTTCTTCCGGTTTTCCATTATTATGTCTTCGGCTGACGGTCCTCTTTCCCCCCTCACTGATTTGGGGCTCTCCATTATGTTTACTTTCTTCGTCTGTTCCTTATTTTTAGAGTCGTTGGGATTTTCTATCAATGACGCTACAGTTTTCTTCGATTTCAGAGATTCGTTGAACGAACGCATAGCTTTCGGGGTTTTGGTATTTTGCTTGGCCGAATTCTCCGCTGCTAACAAAGTAGCCCGGAACTCACGATCGAAGTCATATTTCATTCCATATCGCTGTGGCGTTACCAACTGGGTAGCAAACTTTTCCTTGAACGCCACTTGCATGTCGCTGAGGAAGTTATCAACATAAGATAATTGGATAACTTTTTGGAAAACGGCGGCATACACCAACTCCAGTTCATTGTCCAACTTGAATTGCATTGCCAAATTTTCTTCCTCGAAGTACTTCGATTCTGTGCTGCGTTCCTATATCAAGTCAAAGAAAAGTTTCAAAAGAAAATTAGCAGATGCATGTCTGCAATAATTGTCACGTTTTCCATTGGGCTGCACTTAAGTTTTGTCCATCTACCTCTAATATAACGCTCCGTATAAGGTTGTTGATACAGGACGACACATTTTGTCCCGTGGTGTTACAGTTCCAGAGGATTATTCCACCTTTGGTGAAAACCACCACGAAATCTAACATTTCCCTCAAAAAAAAAAAACAAAAATAGTTCCGTACACGTCACTAGACGTATTTGCCAAACTCAAAACTGAACTGTTGGGCGATAAAATACCAAAACGTCAAAATTTGGTTAGATATGTGTAGTTTTCGATATGTGGTATACAACTATCGTCGTATCGACATAAAGCCGAATTATACCTATTGTATTTGAATGGGAAAACTCTTCCGGAAATACGCAAATAATCGAAAAATACGATACCGTTGCTGCTCTCAAATTATACCAACTACGCTCAAAACGATGAAAATTCGACGTAATTTGGATAAAATTTGATCTAGGAGCACATTGTTGCCATTCATTTGTAAGAATAGGAATAAAAACATGAAGTGTTAAAACATTTAACAGTGACGTTTTTTGCAATTAATTATAATAAAAATATATTTTGAATAAGCGATATGAAACTGTTAGGATAAATTATTGATAGGGGTGGTGCAATAGAAAGGTAAGTGGAAAGTGGTGGAGAAGAGGGAATACCAATTGTCTAAGCCCTTTACAAGCACAAAAATCAGAATAAATCCAGTTGCAACTTTGGTATCCGTCAAATTAAGGTTCATGAAGTATAAGAAAAAGGTATTGTAAATGATGATCTAAAATGAAGATTTAAAATTGCTATACAATAATATAAAACAATTTGGAGTTTTTACTTTTCTCAGGAAGTGTCCAAATGTTTTAACACCTGAAAAATTATTGGGAAATTTAGAGATTAATTAATGTATTTGTACTTATTTTATGTTGAAAAATATAGAAATTTAATGACAAACTTACTTTGTATATTTGTAAATTTACCGAATAATTAAAAGGCTACATACATTTTTTTGCATCTGAGTAAGTTATATTATAAAAGGAGATTGTTACAAAATTGTAAATAATTTTTGCATTGACAGTGAAAATTTTTTTTTATCTCTAGACAGAGTTGTATTTTTTTGAGAAAATAAATTGCAGGTCTAAGCTGATCATAAAGTAATGGCGATTTATATATAATATAGCCGCCTTTTTTCGCCATCGGATTTGTCCCGTCAGTTATTCTATTGGTTGTTATAAACTTATAGGTTATAAACTGAAGGGTAAACTTCGTGAACATGGTTGGGTTGGGCGGCTGGAGGAAAAAACTTCCTCTTTCCCTCGTTGTGGTTGGTTTAAGTGTAGTTTTCCGTATATTAATGTAGTTGTTGTATATTTTAATTGTGATGTCGTTCGCCTAGGATAATGGGATGGTATCTACACCCGGGAGTAAGCCGTTTGAGCTAGTCGGCCCTCTAATTATCCTGGGGTATATGAAAGGGATATAACAAATTTCTGTTTGATGTTACAGCAAGATGGGCTATTTAATTTACAGTTTTAGATATATGATGAAAATACGAGAAATTATGCATAAAATCCAATTCAAAAAAAATATGCGAAGTTTAATTACTTATATTGGTTTAGGTATTGGCTTAGGTACGCAACGTGCGACTCAACAAAACCGGGCAGGAAACGTGTACAAAGTGTATTCGCAGACACTTTAATTATAGAGTTCTTTGTGGGCATTAAATTACCCTGTAATATTTAGTGATATTTAATATCTGTAACTGGGTAAGAAATTGTCTTATTTAGCATATTCAATAGAAATTTGAAAATTTACAACGAGTAATACAGTTAAAGTAGCTAAAATATTTTTGTATTCTGCACTTAATATTTTGAACAAAATACAAAATATTTACGTAATTTTTTTAATTTAGAATAATAAAATTTAATTGAATAAAGGGCTCTTCATTCACATGAAGTATGAATTAGTCGTTGGCATAATAGGAGTTTTAAGTTAATTTCAGATGACGCTTTAAGAAGAGATCTACTAAGAAGCCAATTTAGCCGCACATTTATGCCATCGAATTCAAGAAATAACCGCAAGAACCGCATATCTTTTTGCCACCTTTAAAATCACAACGCCGAAAACATTGAGTTACTATTAGCCGTGCTGGGAGATGGCCGAGTAAGAAAGGCGGAGAATGATAGGGGACGCTTGATCATGAGGAAGCATAGTTCAACGATGTTGAGAAGTATGAATCAGGTTAGCGTTTATTTGATTGTAGCTGTAGTCATAGTAGTAATTGAAGGGAAAAAGTTAATAGAAAACAATTAACAATATTTGTCAACCAAGATTAGCATTTGATCTTGCTTGACAAATATGCAAAAATCTGTCAATATATGTCAGCAACACTTCATTTGGGCTTATTACCATTACCATTACTACCATTAAACACACAACCACCGATAACATCTCCGATATCTACAACACCATTACCGCCGAAACCATCATCACCAGCAGAACCAACAACAACGCCATTTTCGCCATTCAATAAAAATCTCAATCGAGAAGACAGATTACACTACCGGCTGTGACACTATCATCACTATATGCACTACGGACACCATCTCAGGCATCCATAAAATATCACCATATTTGATAACCCCACCATTGCTGCCTCAGCCGAAATTGGGATAACAAACATTATCGAAAACGATAAATTCATTATGGCAGTATTTGAGTTCATCTTCAATATACACATCGCTTGGTTTGCAAATAATACCCGTTTACAACGGCTTCAGTTGATAAAACCGTGTTTTTCCATTTTTGGGCTGTTGTGCTGAACTTGTTTTAAGCAACAACAACTAATACAATATGGTTATTATCAACTGCGAAATTTTTTGAGTATTTAGATATAAATTTAAATAACATTGCTTATATTACCAAACAACCACAGTATGAACATTTGATATAGAAAATTGGTTGTGATAAGTATCATCATATACATTTCATAACCTAGAGCATCTTCATATCAGAGTTCGAGCCGACAGAAAATTGTTAGCGCTGCGGCACGACTGTTTTCGATCGACGGCTGCTGCTGGTGGTTGTAATAATATTTGCCCTGCAATGCTGTTGCATTTGATGCATATTCATATACTCAAATTATAAATTAAAAATTGAACGCACAAGAAGCGAACTGCACGTTATTGGATAACGCTGACAGATTTAATAATCCGATCAGAATAGTATGGTCCGTTTCTCTGTCCCGAACGAAAATCTAAGTCGCTCGAATTGGACTCAAATTGGTTTTCTCTATTTCAAAAGCTTTCGTTCACCTGCATTTACGAATGTCAAATGTCGGTTTTTACGTACTTCGTGTGATCAAAAAATAACCGCTATTTTCAAATTTTTTCAAAAAGTATTTATTTATTTATCAATTTCTATTTCATTTCTTTTAAAATAGTCCCCCTCAGATATAAGACACTTATGCTAGCGTTTCTTCTAATCCTCAAATCACTTCTAAAGAGCGCTTTTTGGTATCGCGTTTTTGGAAAAAAATGCGAAAATCGAACATACGTAACTCACGAAATTTTGGAAAAAAACATTTTTTGTCACACCTCATATTTGCGAATCATATTATTGCCGTATTGAAAATATAGTAAAAATAATACTAAATTGTTCAGTGGATGAGAATGAGAGAACAAGAGGGGAAGGAAAATAATAACAGTAAACAGCTGTTTGTACAGATATAACTGCCATAAAAAAACGAGCAAAAAACTACCATATGTATATCACTCAAGAGTCTTCAGCACCCCCGTTTCTATTAAAGAGAGAAAATATTAACAACGTTTTATTTTCACCGTCCTATCTGTGAGATCGCAGTTGTCTACTAGGTCGCAGTGGATACCAATGAAGAAAGCTTTGCGGATGTGGCGGCAAGCATCGCTTCACTTTACTGCTTGCCAAGTGCAACATTTTCCCTTTTTTCTCCAATAGATTTTTCTTAAGTCTGTTGAGGGTGCGAGTAACTTACTGAGCTATTTGGAAATTTCGGCTCATAAGTTGCGATAGTGGTCTCCTGGTAAACAGTCTGCTGTTGATATGAGCGTCAATAAAATGCCAAATGTTTATGATCCACATCTTATCCATGCAGGGTGGGTCAGAGATATAAGATCACAGGACATGTTTGCATTCTGCAGTGACAGTAGAAAACACAAGAGAGAAAAAAATGTTCAAGGCCAAAGTGGCCGGCTATTGACCCGAGATGCAGCGGTGCTCTCTATATTATGTGTTAGTTATACTTAGAAAGTGTTATTCCGGTGTCTATTTAATGTATGTAAAATACGTTAATGGGAGTTTGTTGAGTTTGAATTCCAAAAGTTAGATTCAGAAATAAAGTAATAAGGCAACAAGCAAGTGTTAATGTTGAAACAAAAATCGACCGAAGAAGATTCGTGACCAGCGCAATTCAAATAATTTGCTAATATTAAGTAAGCTCACCTGAAATAAAAGGTAGTGATAACTTAAAAAAAATATATATATATAAACCGATTGGGATGCCCACGGAAAAAGTGAACTTAATTTAAACAATTTAAGTTTAAAAATTTGATTGCCGTAAGTGTTGTGTGATGCAAGATTAGTGTCTGTGCAGTAGTCATTCAGCTGAGTGCTTTCGTACGGAGCAGACGTGTTCGCGCATCGACAGCTTGGTAATTTTCCAGTGAGTGAAGTAGTGATAGTGAAACAAGTGAACTCTCGTAGTTGCCTTTACGTTTAATTGCATTGCATATTTGTAGTGCAATTGTTTTTGTAAAGCAACGGCATCTTGTTTACAAGTTTTGCTAAATTGTAAACAAGTTGTTGGAGACTGCCTTGCAGTGTTAGTTGTTGCTACAAAGCAACTGTAGTGTGATAAGTGGATTGCGGTATCTTGTTTACAAAGTTTTTAATTTTGTAAACAAGTCGCTTATAAGTTCGCTTATAGTGTATTTTGTTGCTATAAAGCAACTGTTATTTTGGTGAGTAGAGTGAAAAATTCTTATCAGTGCTTTAGTTAAGGAGTGTATACTTCTGTGGGCCTTATGGTCGGTCGGAGGAAGAGGGCGACGCCGTCGGCTGGAGGGGAGGCCTCCGCCGGGTATACGGTGTCGGAGGCAGAAATGTCGTCTGCGTCTGGAATGTCCAGCAAGCGGCGGCATAAGGGGAAGGAGAGTGACGAGGAGGCAGGAGCAGGCAGAGAGGGGTCTGCTAAGGTGGCATCACCCAAGGTGAGGTCACCACTAGTGAAGAGGGCAGCGGCTGAGAAGTCGACATCGATTCCCATATCTTCCTCTTTGGAAGATCTGGTGAATCTGGGGGGGTCGACGTCAGGGAAGAAGCCCCACGGGGCTGATTCAGTAGGTGCTTTGGGGGCCATTGGGAGGGCCCGTAGGATCACCGGACGGATGTCCTCCTCGCTAACCGAGCGGGAGGATTTGGACTTGGTACTGCTGAAGCTGATGCTGGACTACTCTGCGGAGTACCAGGATCTGGTAATGGAGCTCGTTGCGGAGAACGAGCGCCTTAAGGGCCGCATCGATGTGCTGCGGATGGGTGCAGCGGCGAGCAGCAGTGGAAGCGCCGTGCGACCCGCGGGTACTGGCCAGATGGCGCCTCCGGTAGCTCGAGCTCCGGTGGCGGCTGCCTCCGTAGCGAAGGCACCGGCAGTGCGACCATCAATCGCTGCACCAGTTGCTGCCAAGCCCGTCGAGACCTGGTCCTTGGTGGTTCGTGGCCGTGAGGGTCAAACCGCCAAGGAAGTGGTGAGCAGGCTTGTGAGCGAGGTCGGACCCACGCTGAAGGAGCGGGTCCACGAGATCAAGGCGATCCGCGGCGGTGGGGTCATATTGCGGACTCCAACCAAGGCGGAGCGTGCGAAGATCGCCGAGAACGGGAAGTTCGGTGAGGCGGGTTTGACGGTCTCGGTACCTGAGACATTGGGCCCGCGTGTCATTGTCCAGGGGGTGGACTCGAAGATCACCCCTGACTTGTTCATGGGTGACCTCTTCGAGAAAAATCTCAAGGGCAAGATGACACCTGAGGCTTTCAAGTCTGGTGTCCGTCTCCATAGCCGTCCGTGGGATTGTACCAAGAGTGGGGCAGTAAATGTCGTCCTGGAGGGTCAGGCTTCGGCCATGGAGTCTCTGCTGACGGCACAGCGCTGCTACATTGGCTGGTACTCTTTCCGCGTACGTGCGATGGATTTGGTGCCAAGCTGTTTCAAGTGCCTGTCGTTCAACCACTTCAGGAAGGAGTGCCGTGCAAAGGAGGATGTCTGCTTCCGCTGTGGCCAGCATGGGCATATGGCCAGGGGGGAGCCCTCGGATCACCGTATGGTGTCTGAGGACTGTCCGCTGTATTGCGCAATGGTAGCCAGGGCGAAAGCAAGACATTAGGATGGGTACCCGCCTTCTACAATTGAATTGCGGTAGAGGCGTCGCTGCAATGGCGGAACTGGGAAAGGCCATTTGTGACAATGGCTGCGGCATTGCTCTTATACAGGAGCCCTACGTAGCCCATAATGGGGTGCGTGGGTTACCTGCTTTTATGCGGGTATTTCCTGATAAAAGACATAGTGCTGCAGTCATTGTCAATGACGTTAATTTAGATTGTACAGAAGTTTGTAGCTCGGAATGGGGGGTTTGTGTTTCTGTTGAAGGCGATTTCGGTCGTCTTCTCCTAGCTAGCTTGTACTGCAAGTTCAGCGAGCCTTTGGAGCCATATCTTACGTATATGGATACAGTGTTATCACTTTCTAGTGGTAGCCCTGTAATCTTCGGTTTAGACGCGAACGCATCTTCCCCGATGTGGTTCAGCAAGGTAACCGGCGCTACGTCCGGCTATCTGAGCCAATCTCGGGGTGAGGTGCTAAGTGAGTGGATGTTCTCTAGGGGACTCCACGTGGTGAACGAACCGAATGAACTGCATACGTTCGATAGTAGGCATGGTGTTAGCGACATTGATGTGACGATTGCGAATAGCGCAGCCATATCCAGGTTTCAGACTAGATGGCAGGTCAGTCCGTCCGTGAGCGACCATAACTTCATTGAAGTTGTGCTCACTTATGAACGGATTGAAGGTAGCAGCGTAGGCATCAGGCGGTGGCGCACCAGGAATGTTAACTGGGATGCATATGGGTCACACATCGCAGCTGCGGCTGCCGATGTGCCCTTAGAAGGCTTTAATCGTATGACTGTGGATGATCAGGTATCAACGATTGTTGAGGCTGTTCATCGCGTCAACGACAGTCTCCTTCCTAGGAGCGTGCGGCGTACTCGGAGGAGAATAAGGTGGTGGACACAGGAGTTAAGTCGGAAAAGGAGAGAAGTTCGACGCCTCAGGAAACATCTCCAGAGGGGTAGGAGAACAGAGGCAGCCGACTTGGACCACCTCAGGTCATCGTATAGAGCCGCACTTAACGAATATAAACAAATGCTTATAGACGTTAAGGAGTCAGAGTGGCGCCAGTTCGCAACTAGGCATAGAGATGATCCTTGGGGACATCTCTACCGCATCTGTAGGAGAAAGGGAAAGAACGTGGAAGTCTCAGGAATTAAGGATGGTGATACCATTCTGACTTCCTGGGCGGACTGCGTTCAGGCTTTGTTGCGGGAGTTCTTTCCCAGGTCTGGGGCTCTGGCCCCGCCTCCTTCGGAGGTGGTACCCAGCGCACCAGAATTGGAAAGAGCAGAGATCGTGGAAAGCATGACGGTTGTCAGATCTCGTAAGTCGCCCGGTATGGACGGAATAACCGGAGAGATGTGTAAAAGCATCTGGAAGGCTATTCCGGACTACCTCGAGGCTTTGTATAGGCAGTGTGTACATGTTGGTTATTTTCCGCGTCAGTGGAAAACAGCCAATGTCATTGTTCTCTTAAAATCGCCCGACAAGATCAGGAGCAATCCTCGATCTTACAGGGGTATTAGCCTGCTTCCAGTGCTTGGAAAAGTACTGGAAAGAATAATGGTGCAAAGACTGAGTGAGAGAGTCATTGACGGCATGTGCCCTTATCAATACGGCTTCACAAGGGGTCGTAGTGTTGAGGATGCCTGGATCCACGTTCAGAGGTGCGTGAACGAATCCACTGAGAAGTATGTTCTCGGTGTATTTGTGGACTTCAAGGGCGCTTTCGATTACCTGTTGTGGGTGAGGGTGTTGGAAAGGCTTCAGGAGGTAGGGTGCCAGGAGTTGCGCCTTTGGCGTAGTTACTTCTGTGGCAGAACAGCTAGAGTAGTTGGGGCAAATAGTGCGGTGGAACTCGATGTTGTTCGTGGCTGCCCGCAGGGTTCCATCTGCGGTCCATTTATATGGAAGCTAATGATGGCCCCGTTATTACGGCAGCTAAGTGACCAGTGCAAAGTTTGCGCGTATGCTGATGACTTACTCATCATGGTTGAGGGCCCCTCTCGTTTCCAGGTGGAACAGAAGGTTCTGGCCATGATGACGATAGTTAGGCAATGGTCGGAACATGTCGGCGTAGATGTTGCTGTCGATAAGACCAACATGATGCTATTGCGGGGTAGATTATCTCGCAAGCCTCTTGTTCGTTTGCCTGATGGGTCTGTGCTCAGGTGCGTCACCGAGGTGAAGTACTTGGGTGTTGCCATGGGAGAGCGAATGAACTATTTGCCTCATTTGGATAGGCTGAGAGGGAAGCTAGTTGGCGCTGTCGGCCGGCTTAGACGAGTGCTGAGGAGTGACTGGGGGCTTAGCAGACGAGCTGTTCGTATCGTCTATCAGGGGCTGTTTGTTGCTATGGCAACTTACGCTTCCTCTGTGTGGTACGAATCGGTGAAATCTGCACTCGGTTACCGTAAGATCATCTCTTGTCAGAGAGTGGTGTTATTGGCTTGCATGCCAGTGTGTCGTACGGTTTCGACAGAGGCCCTTCAAGTACTGATGGGTGCTGCCCCGCTGGATCTTGTCGTTAACCGTCGCGCGACGGAATTCAAGGCCAGGAAAGGGTATGCACTTATGGGAACGGACTGGCCCATTGGGGGGGTAGAGAGCATGAGTAGGGCTGAGTTTAGGGGGCTCTTGGACGAATGCGTCTTGTCGAGATGGCAAACACGTTGGGAAGAGAGTCAGAACGGACGTGCAACATTTAGGTTTTTGCCAGATGTTAGGTACGTTGGAAGAAACCCTGACTTTGGTTTTAACCTCTGCCTTGGTTTCTTACTGACGGGACATGGGTCACTCAATGCCTTCCTGCATAAGAGAGCCCTGTCCGATCGCGAGTCGTGCAACTGTGGTGCACCAGTCGAAGACTGGCGGCACGTTTTGTGCGAATGTCCCTTATATGCAGATATAAGGGACCTCCAGGGATTAGCGATAACAAGGTCTGGGGATGACTGGGTGGTTAGCAATATGCTCTCTACACAGGGTGGTTTGGCTAGAGCAACGGTGTTTGCTTCCAGAGCGTTTGCTCGGCGGAGGGCTACTGCGACGTAGTTGGGGGAAGTGGGTCTGCTGACCTTTTCACGGCAGTCTGACCTTAGGGTTGAGCGGCTGTGGGACTGTTCGGATCATGCTGATCCCACAATCCCGTTCAGCTTGATTGTTGGCAGCTGTGTGCTCGTTTGCGGGGGCACCAGTCGCTGGGCCGCAAGGGGTTGAAACTGGAAGTAGATTTTCTACAGAGTTAGATTATCTACGAAGTTTCACCAGAGGCTTTGTCTGGTACCGGGGGTGATAGGGATACACACGTGCAGGTCTCGGGTTCGTGCCCTGTCATCTGTATCTTGTTGATCTCTCGGGGGATACGGACAGGCATGGGGTTTTCCCTATGTCTATATTTCATGGTTGCCGTTCACCGTCGCCGAACGGAAGGGGTTTGGAGTTTTCCCCGCCTCCCACCGGTGAGGATACTGCATCCTTGCAATGTAGTATCGACCGTTCCATCTGCCTGGGGTCTCCGTGCCTGCAGGTATGTAAAAATGTCCAGTCTGTATCTCTTGCCACAGGGCGACCAATCCCGTGAAGTATGGTGTATAAATCACGATTTGGTAGTAGCTTAGCCATATGCTTTGCTGCGCAGCTCCAACCGGTGAGTTTGACCGGTAGCGTGGGGATCAGGAGGCCCCGGGACTGAGTTCCCGCCTGATCATTTGGTGTAGGACCCCTAGTGGGAGCATCACGCGGGTTGTGGTTGATACCAAAATCGCTGGTAGAGACTTCGTGCTCGAATGTGGAGTTGCATTGCAACCGGGTGCTACAGACCCATAGAGTAGCAGAGGTGGTAAGATAGGCCTCACCTCCGCCAATGGGGATTATGTTCCATACTAGCATAATCAATTTGGTATCTCCTGGCTGCGAAGAAAGGGCTGCCAATATGTGTTAATAGCACAATTGTCAGCCCCTTTTCCTAGATAGCTAAGTTTACTTGGCTATCCCAGGGGGCGTTGGCAATCGCATTGTAATATGCCCAGTGTGTCGCACACCGTGGGTAAGGCCTTCACGGCGAGACTCACGTTAAACCCTCGTGGACTTCTGTCTGTGCAGTAGTGTCTTAGCAGTAATGCATTATGTGTTATTTGTTATTTATAATAGGGTCGCCAAAATAAGGAAGGAAATTGAAAAGTGTTAACGACGAAATTGGAAGTTATCTAACGTTCATTCCTAGCAAAATGCGCCGGCAAAATTCGTTTCTGTGGAGCATCAGGTAACAAGCTGTATTTTAAATTGTGAATAAAAACATCCAAAGGTGGCAACTTAGGCCTAATTGGACGCAATTTTTGTGGGAATCAATATCAAGAAAATATAACACCCACACATCCAGATAATTTATCCGGTTCTTGGATTAGCGTGGTACTGAACCACGGAAATACGCATGGTAGTAAAGTGAGATACTGGAAGTGAAAAAAAAACATATATAGATACAAATACAATTGAAATGTCCCAAATCCATTCGTGTAATTTTGTTAAATGTCAGTTTAAGTTTAGTATAGTTTTCTTGTTAAGCGTTCTTTTTTTTGTTTTTATTATTGTAAAGTTCTAACTAATTTTGAAAGTTTGTGGATAAAAAGAGGAACAATTGTTTGCCAAACCAAATTCTAGTATTCTAGAAAATACTCCAGAGAGCTCTTTAGGGTAGAAAAAAAAACTAGGATTAGGTTTATGTTTAGTCAATCGCAAAAGCGTATTAGAAGAAAACAAAAATTAGTTGGCTCTGTCAGGCAAAATAATGATTAATTAAATGAGTTATTGTTTTATTTATTTATTTATTTTTTTTTTGTATATAATTAACTTTCTTAAGAATATATTAAAATGGAGATGAATTGAATTTTGTGATATGTGTTGCTAAAGTGTTTATTATGGATTCCGGAAACATTTGGGGGATGGATTAACGGAGGTAAAGCAAAATGGTTGGATATCATAAGGGATCGTTTGAAAACATCAAAACATCATCTGTCTCATATAAAAAAATTTTTTTTTTATTGTACTACCCTGATCTGAAGTGATGCGGGTTGAGAATCCATGACAGACGAGAGCTAGCCGAGGTGGCGTCACAGAGGAACATACAAACAAGTAATTTGCCGGGCGGTGGCTGTTTCCCTATATAAGAAACAAAAACTGACCAACCTCCGAATTATGAAGGACCGACAATGAAATGAAATGCAAATTACCGCGAAGCTCTGCGTAACAATTATATTTTTATTTTGTGAGACATCAATAATTTTGAAGCCGCAACAATCTATGGTCAGGAAAAAAATGTTATTTCGGTAAAAATTTCAAATTTTTGATATTTGTTTGATTTAGCAAGTTTATTTTCCCCCAAAGTCATGGACTAAGTAAGAGTCATTGGCAACCCTTTTTCCTTACCTTACAATTCGTCAGATTGTAGCGAGTATAATTGCACTCAAAGGTCATCTTTCTTCATCTTGGCATAACCGTTTTCTTTGAGCCAAGATTATTCGTTTTTTTGGATCTCAAGCATTGAACAACGTTCTACTGCTGTTAAGGTAAAATTGATTACATCAATAAACGCCATTTTAATTTGAATTCAAATTCTAATTCCTCTTGTGTTTCTTCAATCTTTTTTCCTCACATTATTAATCATTGGTCCTTCGAATGAGAATACTTGCTTCCAGCAAATATTAATAAAAACTGATTGTGTTTTTTTATTCTGCTGTTAAGAGGAAATCTCGGTGTTCCACCAATTAATCATCAGTATCTTCATCATTTTCAACAGAATCGTCATCATCGCCATTTTTCATCATCACCGGCATTTTTCATCAGAAATATATAAGGTGCATATACTCAGATTATTACAGTGAGCATGTCGGAAAATTAAACGTTATTCGAATAACAATAATAAGTGCTAATTTTCGCGAAGAAAGGGAAATCACAGTGTCGTTGCAACACCACTGTCCACATTTGAAAAAAAAAAAACATAAAATAGCATTTCTGCTTATAAAGTCTTTTTAACCTCAATTTATCTGATAATTTCATTCAGTGCAAATTCAATTGTTGACCGTTTTGTAAACTTGGTGGTGGTTTTGTTAGTTGCATATGCACGTATATACATATGTACGTACATACATATGTAAGCAAATAAACAAGTGAGCGCCAACTAAAAGAATATTCCAAAACAACAACAGTGTCAATTCGCCGCGATCAACGATTGAAGTTATTCAGAGAGACATTGATCTGTGCGGTGATAAATGCACATACTCACTTACGTATCTATACGTGAATATTAGTTGGATATTTGCAAATCTATTAACCCACTGCGAAAGGTGGAAATCTAAACTTATATTTTGATAAACAGATATTGAATTGAATATTGAACTATTTTTGCATATTTTCGATTTTACGGTGGAATATTGCATGATCATCGTCGTACACCCTACTTTCGATCAATTCGATATTAGATTGTGAAAATAGTTTTTCTACTGTTTTTCTTTGTGCGGTTCATTCATTCTTTTTTTATAGTTAAAGACAAAAGGGGGAAGGAAAAAAATCTTTTTGTTAAGGATTTTAAGGAAAATAATATTCGGTGAAATTTACAGCCACTTTCGATAAATTTGGTGGGCAAGAACTCGAGAATTATAATTAGCGTTACGAGTGCCCTGTAATCGGTCTTTTGAGCAACGCTTAATTTGTAATACTATACTTTTTTGCAAGGTTTTTTTTTTATCAAAAAACAAAAAAAATCTACACACCCACTTTATCTAGAAATTGATAATTCATATCGATTATCACTAAGCTATCATAGTGGTAAAATCTCGAGTTTGGAGAAATTTTCGAGTTTTATTCGGATTTCTATTTTCGTTGCCGCCTTTTTTAATTTGATTTACCTATTTGGGCGACAGTTGTGTTGAAACTACTGTTGCGTTTGAATATTATTTTTTAATTTTTTTTTCATAAATATGGCTGACAACGCTTTATCCAATTTTATAACCGAGACGGATCCTTTGATAAAATTCGAAGCGAAGCTTAGCGCAAAAAAGGAGGAAGAACATACTGTTTTTTCTCTTGAGATTCACGCAAAACAGCTAGAGATTTTATGACAAAATGTCGTGACGGCATACAAGGACTGTCTGAAGTACATTCGGTCATCAGAGGAGTCTCAGTCTGATGATATTTATGTGGCTGAGGGAAAATATGATGCCTCTTTCGACGCTTACGTGCGTTGTTTGAGCTCTATTAATGAGAGAGTACATGGTTTTCCAATCATAGAAAAGTCGCGGCAGTCATCGATTGCAAGCCCGCAGCCCGCAGCCCGCAATATTGGCACCCGGGATTAATTCGTCCACGTACATGGTTTTCCAATCATAGAAAAGTCGCGGCAGTCATCGATTGCAAGCCCGCAGCCCGCAATATTGGCACCCGGGATTAATTCGCCCACGAATGGCGATCAAATTTCATTGGCTTCATCTCATGCGACACCACAGGTGAATGCGCAAGCTGATTTTGAGAAATTTTCGGATAAAAGTGTTTTCACTTATTCGATACCAGCTGCGACTCAACCAGCTAACCCTTATTTGGGCACACCGGCAATAGATACTGTACATAATCTGAGCCTACCCCCATGTGATACCGACATATTTGGGGGTGATTACCTATCATGACCCACTTTTAGGGATCTATTTACACCAGTTTATATCAATAATGGGCGACTAAGTGAAATTGAAAAGTTATGCCACTTAGTTAGAAACAATAATGGTGAGGCTCGGGAAATAGTTTCGAAATTCCCACTCACTGGCAGCAGTTTCGCTCATGCTTGGGATGCCCTTAAGGGCACATATGAGAATAAACGCATATTGGTTAATGAACAGCTTCGTAAACTTTTTGGTCTTCCCCCAATGGAAACCGAGACTAGCGCGGGGTTGAAGTCCTTACAACGAGGAATTAATGGTTTTTTGTCAACTGAAAATTGGGACCCTATGATAGTTTTTTTATGCGTTCAGCGATTGCCAAAGCGAACCATAACATTCTGGGAGCAAAGTATAAGGGACAAGAAGGCCTTATCCTCCTGGAACGATTTGAATCTTTTTCTTAATGAAAGAATTCAAACACTAGACTGTCTACATGATATGATCTAAGACCCACTTTTCCAAGGCAAATTCAGTGGAAGGATTATGATGTTTATTCCCGATCGAAGATGGTTGTTTGCGTTCTTTGTCCCAAAGAGTCGCATGCACTCCGTTCCTGCGCTCGATTTAAAAAACTTAACGTTTATGAGCTATTTGTTCAAGTGAAGCGGCACCATTGCTGTGTCAACTGCCTATCGCGTAACCATAAGGCTAAGGATTGTAGAAGCAAACACAGTTTCTCCATTTGCAACAAGCGGCACCATACTCTGCTCCATAGGGACTCGAACAGCAGTCTAAATGAAAATGAGGCTTCCACTTCGTCAGCCGTGAATAATATTGTGCGACAACAATCTTCAAGCGCTCATAATAACGCCTCATCTCTCTCTGGAGACACTTCTAATAGTTTGAGCAAACAAGTTTACCATTCGTCTCACAATAGAAATGTGCTTTTGGGTACAGCGTTGGTCAACATTATGCACCATGGCGCAACTTATCCCGCTCATGCTCTCATCGACCCTGGTTCTGAAGCGTCTTTTATTACGGAACGTCTTTAGAAACAACTGAAGATCTCCACCACGGTCACAAATGCCCAAATTACGGGAGTTAATCGAATAGTTTCTGCTAATTCGAAGAAACTATGCCAACTTAATATTAGTTCGCCGCTAGATACTTTGTTGTCAAATATTTCTGGTAATCTACCATTATTTCAAATTAATGTTGAACATTTCTCTCTTTTGCCGAAAATAAAATTGGCTGATACCCGACTTTTGGATTGTCGTCCAATTGATCTTTTGCTAGGCGCTGATCCGTATCCACAGAATCTGTTAGGTGGGACACAGCAAGTCCTTGGCTAATTACTGGCTCAGAACACCATATTTGGCTGGATAATAACGGCACCAATTCCTGCGCCCGCTATCCGAACTTTTACTGTCACATTGGATACTCATAACGAGGGTGATTTAGATAAAATCTGGGAACTGGAGGAAATACCGAAGAAGAACGTCATGTCAGTGGACGATAAGTATTATGAAGTGTATTTCAAGAGGACTACCTATCTTGATCCCGACGGTAGATACGTCGTAAGCCTACCGCTCAAATCAGGATATGAGTACGCCGCCTTAGGAGAATCCAGATCTGATGTACTGAGACAATATTTCCGAAATGAGGCCTCTTTACGCAAACGCCCAGATATTAAGGAGATATATGGCAGCGTGTTGCAGGAATATTTGGCAGCGGATCATATGAGGCCTGTAGATGCTCCACACGATGAATCAGGAAAATGTTATCTTCCTCATCACGCGGTAATCAACCCGGATAAATCCACGACGAAATTGCGCGTTGTTTTCAACGCCTCTAATAAAACATCGAATGAGAACAGTTTAAATGATCTTCTCCATACAGGGCCAGCTTTACAACTCGATTTAGTACTTCTTATTTTGAGATGGCGTATGTTTTTAATTGCGACATTACGCAAATGTATCGGCAGATTAGGATTAATCCGGATCATTCTAAGTTGCAAAGGATTTTATATAGAGAAGCACCGACCAATTTCGTTCGGGATTATGAGTTACTTACTGTATCTTTTGGGGTCAATTGTGCTCCTTACCTGGCTATCCGGACATTGTTGGAAATAGCCACAAAGAGCATGTTGATGATGTGCTCGCGGGTGCTCACAAAATTGATACGGCTTTAAATGTTAGGGAACAGTTAATTCGCAAGTGGACCTCGAATTCTATGTCCATTTTAGCTGGGCTTCAGCTAGAAGATTTGGTTAATCCACAACTTCTCGAATTTGTAGAATCGAGCAGTTCTAAACCTTTAGGAATCCGCTGGAATGCTCAACTGAACGTATTCTAAGGTTAAGCCACTCATTCTAAGGCCTCATTATACTAAGAGAGAAGTTCTGTCCTCTATAGCTAAGCTTTTTGACCCTTTGGGGTGGCTTGGTCCCATTATAATCACGGCAAAGATTATAATGCAACATGTTTGGATGGATAATATTCAGTGGGATGAATCACTACCTGCATTTACGGAGCGTGACTGGAAAGTGTTCGTCGAAGCGTATGAGGATGTGAATTCTATCCGACTTCCTCCATGGGTAGGATACACACAAAGCTCAGTAGCTGAACTTCACGTTTTTTCTGATGCCTCTGAGAAGGAATGCGCGGGTGTGATATATATTCGGGTAGAGAATCGAGAGGGAACTGTCCATCCGCACTTACTTTCGTGTAAGACAAAAGTTGCCCCTTTAAAATCAATGTTACTTCCACGTCTTGAACTCTGTAGGGAGATGCTAGCCTTGGAACTTTTGAGATCAGTTCGTGACAACATTGGAATAGAATTGAGTAGAGTCTATTGCTGAACAGACTTCACCATAGTACTTTCCTGGTTGAAAAAACCCCATCTACATGGACCACTTTCGTGGCCAATAGGGTATGCAAAATACAGGAAATCGTTTCGAATAGTAAATGGCACCATGTCCGATCTGAGGAAAACCCAGCCGACTTGAGTAGTCGTGGACTTGCTCCTATAGAACTTGCTAACTCGGATATTTGGTGGCATGGGCCACACTGGCTACGCTTAGATAAATCCCAGTGGAACATTCAGAATTTTTGCTCGCTGGACAGGTCAGTCAAATGCCATGCATCATTTATTACTGATTACGAGGACGTCCTTGAACGGTTCTCCTCATTGCCAAGGGCTCTGCGTGTATTGTGCTACATATTTTGGTTTTTTTACAGCACTCATCCGACTCATAGAAGTCAACACTACTATTAAACTGCTGCGGTTTCGAGCGTTGAAATAGGTAACTTTAAATTGCATTTAGTAATATTGGCCCAAAAGGCTCATTATGCCAATGAATACCAGTGTCTGTTGAAAGGGAAATCATTGCATTCAAAGAGTTCACTTATTCCGATGAATCCTATGATGGACAATAAAGGAGTCATGCGTTTAAACGGCCGACTTGTCAAATCGCCTACACTACAGTATACTGAAAAATGTCCCATTATATTGACTGTTGATTTTCGCGATTACTCTTGCAATTTATGTATTCATCTTATTTCAGCTCATGGCGGCAATCAATTAATGCTGCGTATCGGGCGCATTGAATATTGGATACCACGCGAGCTAAGGTCGGACTCGAAGACGACATAAATAAAATAACAAATCAAGATCAGTCTCAGTAAATGACCAAAACACAGACATTATTTTATCTTAGTATTTAAGAAATATATTTAAACCGTAATAAATATGTAAACACATTTTTGTCTAGAATAAGTATCCTTCTGTAAATAAGCATTATCTTTAAACTGATAAAACCACTAATCCTAAACTAACAAAAACCATATTTAAACCACAGACACAATAATCCTTATCATTGACACAATTGATCCTAAACACAAATTGAGAAGACTAATTATTAAACTAAGGAAAATCCCTAAACATCTGTTCGTTTAGGAAAACATATGTTAAAAGATAAGAAAACTCATATTCATTACAACTGATAAAGAATTTAGTATTTAAGGAAGGAAATAGAATTGTAGGGCAGTTAGTTAAGAAAATACCACATAAGAACACATACGTGTTACGGTGCTAACTCAAAATCAATAAATATAATAAAGAAATAGAGACGCATAGCCGTCCAAAAAATATAGTTTTTGATTCAAACAAAAGCGGCAAACTTTAATTCGCGTGAAAACTTTGATCCGAACGATAGTCCATAACTGTAAGCCATGTATTCTTGATAGTCATGTAGGCAAATCATGGCCGCTCTTCTCGCAGAACGGACTACTTTAGGCCGACCATTTTCCACTGACGGCATGCATTTTGCCGGGCCTTTCGATATAAAGGTTTCTCCTTGGAGGTCTACTAAATTCACAAAAGGCTATGCATGTGTTTTTGTTTGATTCGCAACTAAAGTAATACACCTAGAAGCAACCAGTGATCTATCCACGGATGCTTTTCTAGCCGCATTTCATAGGTTCATTGCATGACGTGGTTGTCCACTCTCGCTGTTCTCGGATAATGGCACCAATTTCGTCGGAGCTTCAAGGGAAATAGAACGAAATTTGCGACTAGTGTTACAAGAAACCCGTTTGCGAGTTGATTCAGACCCAGTATATCAGTGCCTAGCATGGAATTTTATTCCAGCTGGTGCGCCTCATATGGAAGGTCTTTGGGAAGCTGCGGTTAAAAGCTTCAAAGTTCATTTTCTTAAACAAGCTCAGGGAATAAAATTTACATTTGAGGAATTTTCGACAATAGAATAGAGGCCTGTCTAAACTCGCGTCCTCTTTGTCCTATGTCAGAAAACTCGAATAAGATCCTTGCTTTAACTCCCGGACATTTTCTAATAGGATCGGCTATTCTAGCTCTTCCGGAGCCGCTAATTGACGACCATCCTTTGGATCTCATCAACCGTTTTCGCAAAATGAAGGCTCTGGCTCATATGTTCTGCACTAGGTGGAAAAATGGGTATTTATGCGGGCTCCAGAAAAGACATAAGAAGAAATTTCCCGAACGCGACGTGCAAATAAATGATCTTGTTGTCATTCGTCATGAAAAAGAGCCTCCCACTTCGTGGAGACTCGGTCGCGTTATAAAAATATATCCGTATACTGATGGTCATGTACGTGTCGCGGATATTAGGACAATAAATGGTGTTGCAACGCGGCCAGTGACCAAATTGGTTATCTTGCCCAATTAAAAAATTGTTTCACTTTCGCGATGATTTTCTTTAGCACTATGGAAAATCTACCATTTGCCCATTTCACAATGTTCGGCTGGGTTCTTTCCGGGTCTTGCTCAACATAAAGGAAAGGTGTTTCATATGTTGTTTGTATTCGTCTACAGTAGCATCGGGCTGCACAGTACCACCTGAAGTTTTAGATGTTGCTGTTGTCTGTTCAAAGCCATACAGTATCATCGGGTCGCCTTGGCCCACCTGAATTTGATAGATGATGCTATGGCTAGTAGTTCCAATTTCGCAAAAATTGTCCAAATACTGTCCAGACAGTACCATGGGTTCGCCCTGGCCCACCTGGTTTAACTTTCTTGGGGCTGCCGACCGTTAGCTTCCAAAATTGACTGTTCCAGTGACAACAGTACAGTACCATGGGGTCGCCTTGGCCCGCCTGGGATATTTACTTGATGCTGTGGATCAAATGCGTCCAAAATTGACTGTTGTTTAATATCAACGGTACAGTACCATGGGGTCGCCTTGGCCCACCAGGTTTATCTTTCTTAGTGCTGTGGATCACCCGCGTCCAAAATTGGCTGTTATTCCTGTGTTAACAGTGCAGTACCATGGGGTCGCCTGGACCCGCCAGGTTTCTTTGCAACGGTACTTTGTATGGATCGTCATGGACTTGAAAACACTCAACATCAGACCATCAATCCTAATGTATAACAAATTTGAATTAATACAATTTAAAGCTCACTATAATCTAAATAGACGCAACATTTTATTACAAATTATGTTAATAATTATATTATCTTATTGAATTGTAAACCTATGTTGTGATTTATTGTACTTCTTGTTTTACAACATCCTTGATGTTTCCCCCAAAGTCATGGACTAAATAAGAGTCATTGGCAACCCTTTTTCCTTACGTTACAATCCGTCAGATTGTAGCGAGTATAATTGCACTCAAAGGCCATTTTTCTCTATCTTGGCATAACCGTTTTCTTCGAGCCAATATTATTCGTTTTTTGGATCTCAAGCATTGAAGAATGTTCTACTGCTGTTAAGGTAAAATTGATTACATCAATAAACGCCATTTTAATTTGAATAAAAATTCTAATTCCTCTTGTTTTTCTTCAATCTTTATTCCTCACATCATTAAACATTATTTCATTTTTTTAATTTTTATGTACGTGTGTGAGCGTATCTACAACATCCGGTTTATTTTAAATTGCATAGCATACAAATGCAGATAGGCTATATGGGTTCTCACCACCAGAGGTAAGTTTGTCTTTTTGCTGAGGTAAGTTTTGACTTTTCGCTACAAATTGAGTAGTTCATCTGTGAAAATAGATGTCACCGCCTCGCTTCTCTTCTTTCGAGCAAAATTGAATCTTGAATTTTTCTTTACATTTTTTGTCAAATCTTGGACTAATTCGTAGTCGTACGTCCTACCTGGGCTTATCCCGGTTGTTCGGAGCGCGTCTTTGAGATCTTGGATTGATTACACTCTGCCGTTTCTTTTGTAAACGGCAGCAATTTGCGACCAACCTGAATGATTTTTCTGTCAGTGTCCAACTTTTGGCCAGAGATCCTTGACGTCCCTAGCCCCCTTCCACCAAGGAGGCTACTTTTTTGCAGTAATTCGGCACAATGTCAAAATATAATACCGTAATGATTTTCCGCATATGATTCTGAATCTAATGGAAACTTATTTTTATTTTTACTTCACTTATTTATTTCTTCACTTTCTGCTTTCCTCCGCACAACAGAGATTTATCATTAGACTGTCTCCCTTTTTTTTTGTTTGCTCCTTTTATCATGAATCCCGCTAAACAAAAATGTCTCGTCATTAATTCCGCCAATTTATATTTCGCCGGACATCTTTTTTTTAAGTTTTCCAACGTCAAAATCACTTGGCGCCATATCTACGTCTGCTTTTAGTATCATTCTACGAATTCATGAATAAACCTACCTCAACTGCATTACCCACTACTCACGTCTGGCAACAACAATATACATAGTGGCAACATTACATTTTCGTATTTACCAGCAGTACCCAGCCACTCCCAGGTTGTCGGCGGCCATAAGCGACCATACTCACTGCTGCACACAACCATCATTCTCATTACGGCCCTTGAGGGTTTAGGCCTCCATTAACCCCCAAGTGAGGTGCTGTTCCCACCATACGGGTAGCTTTCTCCTTACCTGTGGTATGTCTTTATTTTTTTTTAATTCTGGCGCTGATGTGTGTGTGAGTCATGGCGTCATTATTTACGAGGGACGTTTGGAAAGTCCTGGCTCGCAACAAAGAAAAGTAATACTGCTCGAGGTACATACTAGCTCTAAATCAGAAAATATTAAGAAAGGTAAAAATTGCTATACTTAATAAAATCTCTACAAATAATTATAAAATTTTTAAAACTGTTTACATATTTAGATGACTCAATCTTTGATGGTGAAAAAAGTGGTTTGGTTACATATCTTTAAGCGTTCGAGACAAAAACCCGGTATCAATCTGAAACTCCATAATTAAATTCTGTTTCGTGATCTATTAATCTATCCATCCGAATCCTACTTCATACTCACTTTTCGTATAGAACAGTGACATCCCCGACAAAATGGAAAAACTTTCCATATAGAGACGTGTTTTCGATCCAATATGCAGAGAATGCAATTTTCCAAAATGTGTTATTTCTTAGGAAATCTGAAAATGTGTTTGTGTCTGCTGTGATCTAGAAAATTCGCATAACAAATAAAACATAACTTCATGTTATTTCGAATAACAAATTTCTCTCAGAAAAACAATTAGGCATCATGTGTTTTCCTCATATGTAAGTATTCAGTATATTCAAATTTAAAATGTGTCAACTTTTACTTCGCCCCTAAATCTTAATTATCTTTAAAAATTCTAATATAATATCTATATAAATAAAAATCAAATGCCGTTCATTGGTAAGGGCATCAGTTGAGAACGGATGGACCGAATTGAATAATTTTTTTTTAAATGTTCGTCGTAGTCCAACTTAGGTTTTTATGGAAAGAAAAATTTACCACGCCCAATTTTTCGCCCACTTTTTTCGATTTATCTAAAATTGTAAAACAGCTACACCGATTTGGCTAATTCTTTTTTTTAAATGTTTGTAGTAAATGTTTCTAGTGCTGCTACAAATATGGGTGGGATTGGACAAAGGGGCGACCAAATTAAAAATCCATTATCTATGCTCCTGCTCAAGGTATTTAAACAAAATTTGGTGCGTACGTTTGGTGTACATATCTTAAGTGCTACTGCAAATATGGGCGGGATTGGACAAAGGGGCGTGGTACCTCCCATACAAACAAAAAATTAAAAATCCATTATTTCTGCTCCTGCTTACGGTATTTGACCAAAATTTGGTGCGTAGGTTTGGTGTACATATCTTAAGTGCCGCTGCAAATATGGGCGGGATTGGACAATGGGGCGTGGTGCCTCCCATACAAACCATAAATTAAATATCCAATATTTCTGCTCCTGTTTAGGGTATTTGAACAAAATTTGGTACATCGGTTTGGTGTACATATCTTAAGTGCTGCTGCAAATAGGGCGGGATTGGACAATGGGGCGTGGTACCTCCTATACAAACCACAAATTAAAAAGCATCTTTATCTTTATCTTTATATATATAAAAATGAATCGTGGTTTGTTCCGATGCTTAAAACTCCAGAACGGCTGGACCGCTTTGCATAAATTTTTGTATATGCGTCTGGGTGGTGCCCGGGATGGTTTAGATATACAATTCGGTCCAATTGGACAAAGGGGCGTGGTACCTCCCATACAAACCATACATTAAATATCCAATATTTCTGCTCCTGTTTACGGTATTTGAACAAAATTTGGTACATCGGTTTGCTGTACATATCTTAAGTGCTGCTGCAAATATGGGCGGGATTGGACAATGGGGAGTGGTACCTCCTATACAAACCCCAAATTAAAAAGCAATTATTTCTACTCCTGCTAACGGTATTTAAACAGAATTTTGTATTTCGGTTGAGTGAACATATTTTAAGTTCTTCTGCAAATATAGGCGTTTCTTATTATAATAGACCGATTGGCATGAAACATTTCCAATAAAAATAAAATTTGAAGGCAAAGCAACGTTTGCCGGGTCGGCTAGTAACTAATATAACTTGAAGTTGATGTACGTTTATTTCTTTGAAATGCAGCAGAGAGTATTATAATACTTGAAATTTTCTAAAAATAACAAGTTTTGAATTACAATTCAGTAATTTCGGAATATTAGAATTTCTGAACTATGATTGCATCATATAAAAATATAAGTAAGAGAAAGGCCTAAACAATTTTTTTCCAGATACAGAGTCTTTTTTTTGTTGGTAATTCGCGGATTTTAAACTGGAAATAATGCATATAGTTACACGAAGACCTGGATAGTATAATCTTTAGCAGAATGTAAAAATCGGACATACGATTTTTAGCATTAGTTAAAATTGTTGGCAACTACAGAGAAATATATCCAAGATCGAAAAAAAATCAATCAAAAAATAAAGCACAAGAGCTTTCAAAAATTATAGGCCTGCAATCACATATACATAAAATATAGTAATTTACAAAGTTCTCATTGGAGTCGCAATAGTATATATCACATTGCCCATATTTTTTAGTTATCTACTCTCTAAAGTCCAATAATTCATATTTACGATTTTGATTTCATACGTGAGCTTTGCCAGTTTTATATAAAATCCATCGCCTCACATAAATTTGACCTGCCGCCTCTGACAGACTAAAATTCAACTTTCCGCAGCCACCTAAGATTTGATTATGACTTGGAAATCTGTCTCACTTTGTATAAATGATATTAAAGACGATGTAAGCGTATAGACGATTTATTTTTCTCTGGAGCCAAAAATTGAATTATTCGTTGTCTTGGACCAATAGCTCTATAACTTTACATATTTTGTTTACTACTTTTGCAGAATATAGTAAGTTCATCAATAATTTGTGAATACCATTACATATGACGTTAAAAACGCTAAATTATTAAAGTTCCTTATTGGGAAAGAGAGCGAAAGAGTACAAAGCTATGCTCTTGAGGGAACGTTATAAGCAAACAAAAATAATTTTCAATATGCTTTCTTCATTTTTGGTGGTACCGAGTTACTCTAGATGGCGTAAGAAAAGAAAGATTTCGTACCCAAAAATCTCATATTTTGTGGTTGCTTTACTCAGTATTGTTTGAGCGCACGTCAAAGATGGATACCAGCGAGGGGAAGATATGTCATATTTTACAGTTTTTCTTTGATAAAGGCGAAAACGCAGGCCAAGCGGCTGAAAATGTAAATAGTGTATATGGTCCTGACACTGTAACAGCCAATCACGCGCAATTTTGGTTTTATCGGTTCGGCTCTGGCAATTTTGACGTCAGAGATGCATCACGTTCTGGAAAGACAATTGTCGAAAATGTGGAAAATGTGGACAAAATAATGGAAATCGTTAAATCTGACCGGCATGTAAGCACTGTTTCCATTGCCCAGGTGCTTAACATCTCACAAAAAACAGTATGGAACCACTTGAATGAAGTTGGATACAAAAAGAAGCTCGACGTATGGGTGCCACACGAGTTAACGCGGATAAACCTCATTGACCGAATTTCTATCTGCGAATCGCTGCTGAATCGCAATAAAATCGACCCATTTCTGAAGCGGATGGTGGCTGGCGATGAAAAATGGGTCATTTATGACAGCGTCAAGCGAAAACGAGCAAGGACGAATCGAGATGAGCCGGCGCAAACGGTGGCCAAGTCAGGATCGGAGGTCAGGAAAGTTTTACTGTGTGTCTGGTGGGATTGCCAAGGAGTTATCTACTATGAGCTGCTCCCCCACGGCCAGGCTCTTACATGGGACCTGTACTGTCAACAATTGGACCGTCTGAAGGAAGCAATCGCCAAGAAGCGGCCAGCTTTGATCTATGGGAGAGGGGTTGTATTTCATCACGACAACACCAGGCCACACACATCGTTAGTGACTCGCCAGAAGCTCCGGGAACTTGGTTGGGAGGTTCTTATGCATCCACCTTATAGTCCGGACTTGGCACCAAGTGATTACCATTTGTTCCCATCTATGGCGAATGAGTTTGCTGGTGAAAAATTCTCTTCAAGAGAAGCTTGTGAAAATCGACTGTCCCAGTTTTTTTCCAGTATGGACGAGGATTTCTATGAGAAAGGCATAATGAAACTACCCTCAAAATGGCGACAAGTTATTGAACAAAACGGTGCTTATTTGACCTCATTCGGGTAATTTTAACTGCGCTGAACAAAACCGTCAATATCATGTAAAAATAGTGGATTTTTACTACACTACATATAAATAGTTATACATTGGGACTAATAAATAGTATTAATCAAATAAATAATTACACAAAACAAATACTTCTCTGAGCCACTTGAGTATATAATAAAGGCAGATATTATACCTATGAGAATCGAAATGCTATTATTGGTAAAATCTTTGTAGCCGAAGAGGGATCGATATCTTTCAATACATTCAATCACGGTCTACACTAGTAACATACGGTAACAATCCCAATTCCAAAATAAATGTTACCAACAGAACAGCAGTTTTTGATTAGATTTGTAATAATCGCTGTGCGGCGACATGAATTATTTCCTGACTATGTGTGCACCTATGAGCACGTTGCCTTTTCTTCTGGGTATTGCCTATAATATACATTTTATTTATTTCGTCGCAAAGGAATGATTCATATGTATTTCTATGTATACGGACGGTCCGCCTTTCGGAGCTTTTTTTCCTATGCTAGTGTCCAATACAACTAAATAAAACACTATTTATAAAAAAAATCTTGTCCATTTATAACTTATAAATATGGTATAACTTAACCCCGAAATATACAATCTCTACTAGAGCGCATATAAGCTACCAGCTGCAACTTGGTGACTTAGGCAGTGCCATCCATTAAAGATATAAGCGATTGTATTTGTCCCGGATATGCAGCATAAAGACGGATGCACCTCTGTTGCACGACTTCTCCTGTGCCAGCTCCTGCGTTGGCGATCTTGAGCTGCTTCAAAGAATTATTCGAACACAGATGTGGAACTGGCTGGTGTCGGCATTTCTTTTCTTGCTACGATATTCGAATGCGATACCAGGGGCAGGACAAACGTATTTTCTTTCTTATGCTCTGTGGGTTAATAATTAACGTATAATATGAATAAATTCAAAGAGGTGGCTTAGCTAAGCCACCAAAGAAATCGGCTCTGAGTTGAATTTTTGGCAGTAATTGCAGGACATGCAATACATACTGCTACAATAAAAAAAATCGATATACTTTCGAAGTGGGTTGATATTTAAAATAGACCTTACTGAATGATGATTTATCGAGTTTTGGGTGAATCCCCGTTTTTTATGGTCTCGGGCACTTAAAAATATGCTAGTAAAACATGACTGCCGTATTAAAAACGGGTTCAAAAAGAGGAACGATTGTGTCTGAAATTCTGCAAGTGGAATTTGCAACAATTTTCAACTTCTGAAGGTTTCGGTAACACCATAAGTATGTGTTCTTCATTGTAAACGAAAAACACGTTTGAACTGCGTACTAGACTTCAAACGGTATGAACAAATGGAACATGTGACATTTCAGACTAATACAGTATTGTTCTTCAACAAATTCAATTTTCAGAATTTTGACATTTGGTGAATTATAGATCAATTAATAAAGGAAGATTGCCAAATGTTGAATTAGAAAATTTAAACAAAATTTTTGACAAATTGTATTGAATCTGCATAATAATGAGCAATCTAATGCGTATTCATACACTGATTAATAAATTGAACATATTGGAAGGTTTAATACAATTTGCCAAAAATTTAGCATCTTTCGACGATAATTTTCCTTCATTTATTGATCTGTAATTTTCCAAATATCAAATTTCATAGTCTACGCAATTATCAAATATTTGATTCATTCAAGAACAATACTCCTTTAGTCTGAAGTGTCCAATATTCCATTTGCTCTTATAAAGATATTAATATACGGCAATCTTCCTTCATTCATTGATCTGTAATTTTCCAAATCATTTTTAATTTTTCCGTTTTTCAAATTTTCTCATTTGCTCTTGTAAAGATATTAATAGACCGTTATTTAAAGGTGTGGAAGGATTTGGTTTACCCAGAACTGCGCTGAAGACGTATCCGTTTCAATAGCATTTGGTTCCAGCAAGATAGGACAACTGCATACATAGCCAGACCGGTTATGACAGTGGTCCAACAAAAATTCCCAAACAAATTAATATCCAGAAACTCCCCTTTCCACTGGCCCCAAGGTCACCTAACCTGACTGCACCAGACCTTTTTTATGGGGTTTGTTAAACAAGAGCTGTACAAAACGAAACCAACCAAACTAATTTGACAGAATTGAAGCAGTCCATTAAAATAGTAATTGAGGCGATTTCGCAATGAATAATTTTTTGAATGAGCATGGAGGCCATCTATGGTCTATTGTCTTCAAAGCCAATTAGTTACATAAAATAAAATTTAATATTCTGTTGCGGCGGCAATGGAACGTATTCCTCCTGAAACCCAGAGATCCGATAGTGATGATGGCAAAGGCCAGTGTTGGTGGCTATTGACCTTTGCAATAACCGGCACTGGTGGGGATCCTCAGCCGGGAAAATGTTTGTTACTGTTGGCGGACCGCAGTCACAGCAAAATGACACTCTAGAGGCAGCAAAATATTCTTTTTTTATATAAACAAAAATAAAAATTAAATTTGCGGCCGCATATATATAATATATTTCCTTAGTTTTAATGATCAGATTAATTTTACCACAGTCCAAAGGGTCTAGTGTAATATCTTGTTAGTCTTTGTGTAACAATGACTGTATTGGCAGTGACCTGTTGTTCTATGTGTTTGTAAATTGTTTAGTGTCAATAGTCGAATATTATGGAAGTTGTGGCAACAAATTTAAAAACGCTTTCAGATATAGTGTTGAAGATGCAAACTCCCAGCACGAATGGTCAAAATGGCGACAATAACAATGATAGAAAGTTACCAATTAGGAACATGGAAGTTAAACCATCCACATCCAATGGGACACAAGTATTGAATACATAATTGAGGGTCGAACGTAAAGAAGCCGAGCGAAATTTTCCAAAGTAGGACCCTAGGCCCGTCCAACCCAACATGCGTCCGATAAGACAATTTAATGAGATACATATATACAGAAGATACCAATTATTCGGCCGAAGAAGAACCAGTTATAGATAACGTTTCTGCAATTCGTTATAATCCAACGCAAAGACAATCAATTATATGTTGGAACTGCAAAGCAGCGAGACATGTACTTATGGATTGACCCTCGACGGAAAGGTCCCTCTTTTGCTATAGGTGTGGTACTATATATATATATATATATATATATATGTATATATAATATAGTTTTAGTAATGATAGCGAAGCAGTAAATTTTAAACCTGAAATAAGGCTCTATTAGCCATAAGGAGGACAACAAAGGAAGACAACAAAATTATGATAATTAGAAATAAAATTTTTGGTTCGAAGTTTGAGCCCAGGTCAATGTCGAAAAGAATTTTAAAAATAAGAAACAAGTGTAAAGAACGGAGACAGGCACAATTTTTGCTTGCTTGATTCCGTGCATAGGGCAAATGAGCAAATACCATATTCTCGGGCTTTCATAGAAGTACAAATAAATGAGATTGCTATGAATGGTTTGCTGGATACTGGTGCATCAGTGAGCATCTTGGGTAGGAATTGCAGAGAATTGTCTGAAAAGTTAGGTGTTGAACTCCTCCCATTATACACAAATGTGAAAACAGCTGGTGGTCAAAATCACCAAGTATTGGGGAAAATTAACATTTTAATACAGTTCAACAATCAAACACAAGAAATGCTTTTATATCTGTGCCCAGATTTGGAACAGGAATTATACCTGGGAATCGATTTTAGGAGGAAATTTGGCTTAGCACCGGACATAGTAGGGATAGATGAGATCAATATGAAGATAATAAATAAAGATTTCGGTAATAAAACTAAAACTAAATATAGGATGAAACCGCATGATTTGTTGCCCGAACAACAAAAAAGACTCGAAGAAGTAATTAAATGCTTCGATACCTTCGAGGAAAGGGGTTTATGATGCACAAAGTTAGAAAAACATTCTATAAAACTGGTAGAGGAGGCATCGCCTGAAAAAAAGCGGTACTACCCAATATCGCCAGTGGTACAAGAAATGACGTATAGGGAAATAGACTTGATGCTAAAATTGAATGTAATCGAAGAAAGCGATAGTGCCTGGAACAATCGAATAACTATTGTGAGGAATCCGGGTAAAAACCGCTTCTGTCTAGATAAATCAACTAACTGTAAAGGACGCATATCCGTTACAATATATTGATGGAATACTGAGCAGAATAGACGAGACACATTATATAAGTAGCGTGAATCTTAAGTTTGCTTTCTGGCAAATTGAGTTGGACAACGAAAGTAAACAATATACAGCTTTCACTGCAGCTGGAAGACCATTATACCAATTTAGTGTAATGCCTTTCGGACTGTGTAACGCCGCCCAACGTCTATGCCGACTTATGGATGAAATGGAACAGCCAGGTTAAAAGATAATGTTTTTATATATTTGGATGACCTTTTGGTTATCTCAAGTGATTTTAATGAACATTTATTATTGTTAGGCGAAGTGACAAAATGTTTGAGAAATGCTAACTTAACGACAGGGTTACAAAAATCTAAATTCTGTTGTAAAGAGCTGAAATATCTTGGTTTCAATATTGACGGAGGTATGTTAAAACCGACCCAGAAAAAGTTATAGCCATAAGGAATATGAAACAGCCGAAAAGCGTAAGAGAGGTGAGAAGTTTCTTGGGAACGGCTAGTACAGAACTTTGCAACCATATCACCCCTTTGACAGATACCCTAAAAAAGTAAAAAAAAAATACTATGACCAGGCAATAGAATCGTTTGAAAATTTGAAGAAGGTTTCAACGTCTGCCCCAGTATTGCATCACGCAGATTTTTCAAAAAGATTTTGAATTCCGTGTGACGCATCTGAGTGCGGCATAGGCGCCGTCTTGTATCAATTAGATGAAAATAAAGAGGAACATCCAATTGCCTTTCATTCTCAAAAATTAAATGCATGTCAACGTAACTATAGTGTTACGGAAAAAGAGTGTTTAGCAGCAGTAATGGCGATCAAAAAATTTCGACCGTATCTCGAGATGATGCCCTTTATAGTCATCACCGATTACGCAAGTTTAAAGTGGCTAATGACTATGAATGACTTGAGTGGTAGGCTAGCGCGCGGGCATATGATTTTTGTATTGAACACAGAAAGGGATCTGAAAATATCGTAGCGGATATGCTTTCTAGATTTCCTCAGGAAATTGAGGTGAACGAGATCAGAAGGGAAGATATGCTAGAATTAGACTTAACAGAATTTGAATGTGATGAATATGTCGAGTTAATTAAAACGGTTAAAGAAAATAAGGACAAATTACCCAGTTTGAAAGTACATAATGAAATAATATTCAAAAGAATTGCAACCAACGCGGAATCTGGAGGAGATTATGAGTGGGAACTTTGGGTTGCAGCGAATTTAACAAATTCTGTGATAGAGAAAGCACATGCGACAGTTAGTGCATGCCATGGAGGCGTGGCGAAACGATAGAATGGGTAAAACGTTTCTTTTACTGGCCCAAAATGAATTTACAAGTTAGGAATTTTGTGGGCTCATGTCAGACGTGTAAGGAGATCAAGCCGGCAAATTATAGGCTTATGCCATCCATACGCCAAGAGGTAGTTACTGACCGACCTTTTCAAAAATTATATGTTGATTTTTTGCTATATCCATATCGCGGTAGATCACTTCACAAAATTTACATTCCCAAAAGCAATGAAGGAAGCCGCTACTAGCAATGTAGTTAGATTCATGGTAAATGAGATATTTCACAAGTTCGGTGTACCAGAAGTGATCCACAGCGATAATGGGGCACAGTTTACTGCCAAAGGATTCCAGACATGACAAACGCCTATAAAATACAACATTTAAGAACAGCGGTATACTCTCCACAAGCGAATTCATCCGAAAGAGTAAATCAATTCTTGCTGGCGGCAATACGGGCATCGAGATTGGGATCTTTATTTATATAAGATCTGGTACAGATTATAAACTAGCCCGTAAACTTCAATCGTTAACTGACCGTAATATAGATGATTTGAACAGACACCATAAATTGCAGTTAATAAAAGAAAAAATAAAACAGAATATGCACGCGGCTTATGAAAAGAGTGCCAGTAGATACAATCAGCGAGCTCGTGGTGTAAAATATATCCCTGGCCAGGAAGTTTTCCGAAGAAATATGGCAGTCAATGATTTCGGAAATAACAAAAATGCAAAATTTTTCAGAAAATTTTTGAAATGCAGGATAATCCGACCAGTGAGCACTAACATGCATGAGCTGGAAACACGGTTGCCATTCTATATTTTTTTTAGGGACCAAAATTCATAGAAAAAAGGACCAAAATAAAAAAAAGAGGACCATTTTGTTTTTTTTTTATTTGCAAACCAGCAATGCTTACAATATTATTTAACAAAACATTTACTTAAAAAAACATAAGTAACCATGAAACGTAAAGAAAAACAAAAAGTGCTTTAATTCAATTTGCACATATATAACATAAAACAAAATAACAAAATAAAAAAAAACGTATTCACATATAAAGATTTGTATAAAAGTTCGTAATACATATATGACTAGCATTACATTTTTGCCACAGTTAAACTGTGATCGCTATCTTAAAACCAGCCTATATCTTTGACTGACCAAACGTAATGAGGCTCTGATTTTTGAGGACAAAGTTCTTTGGACAGCATTATATTGTTAATTGATTTGAATTCTAATTTATTCCTTAATTTGGTTTTAATAAGAGAAAGTTCGAAGAATTTACGTTCTGCTGCAGCCGAACTATGTGGCAGGCTCATTACCATTTTTATATAATATATTTTTATATACATACCATTTTTATATAAACTTACTTTTTCCCAAAAACGCAAACGTCCATATCAGGTTTGAGATCACTATTTAACAGTCTTAACAGTTTCCACTGTGTTATAATAACATCTATATCACATTTAATTAAATGAGAAAAATGGTTTACTAAAGGCATTATTGACGTTTCTGTGTCCGACAAAACTTTGTTGGGTGTAATTATACATAAATTTTTTAAGTCAGCTCTGCCAAAATCAAACCGTTTCTGAGTTTGTTTTAAGAATTCAACGTAAAAGTTTAAAATATTTGTTTTAATTATGATTCGTTGCGAATCCGTAAAGTTATCACTTTCAAGAAAGTTTTCTGCTCTACTTCCTATAAAAATATTTTTAGTTAGGAGATAATTCGTTTTGTCGTGCATATTAAAATTTTCCAGACAGTCAATATTTTTCACAAAATCGCTCTTCATAAAATTACTCAAATTCAGTTTAAAATGTACTTCTATTTGCGAGTACAAAAAAGGTAAGCGAACGTTTTCCGACTGGAACTCTTTATTCAGTGTATTAATTATTTTCAGAACGTATTCCAAAAACAGCATATATACTTTTAATTCGGGGTCACCCATTGAATTCGCTAATTCACATGCACTAATGCCACTTACTTCAAGACTCGAAGAAAAAAATAAAGTCGAAGTGCTTCCCACTGTTCATAAATACGTGCGATTGCACTTTCCAGAGCAAGCCAACGAGTAAAAGAAATTCCAAGTATTTTATGTGGTTTTACGCCACAATAATCCTGGAATTCCTTGAACTCGTTGATTCGCTTTGGGCTGTGTGAAAAAATTTTGTAAATTTCCCTACACAACTTTTCAATTTTCGCTGGTAGCTGCTTGCTAGCGTAGCTTGAACACAAATGTAGTGAGTGGCAAGTGCATTTGATGTAAAATAAGTTAGTATCATTTTTTAATTTTGTTTTCAGCCCATTTAATTCGCCGGCCATCGTATTGGCTCCGTCGGTTGCTAGCCCTATCAAATTATTTAGAGGCACATTGTGCTTTTCAAAAAATGACTTTATCGTTTGGTATATTGCCTCAGAATCGCATTTAGTAAGTTCTATTAGTGATAAAAATCTGTCACGAATGGTATTTGATAGCTTGTCAAAATATCTAACCACGTCGTCGACAATCAAAGAGAATTTACTCGTTCTAAGATCCGCTACTATTCTCTTCACTGCTTCGCTACCTAAATTCTCTGCTAGCTGGATCGATTTTGTTCTGCCGCACCGTAATGACATAGCTATTTTTGAGTCTGGACAACACACGGCTAGCAAATTTGGCAAATAGTCCATAAGGATAAACGGAAGATTATGTGCCATTATGAACATTACTAAGCTAAATTCGGCATTTCGGATCTGCTTTTCTAAACTTTCATTTTGTTCTTTCAGAAAAGAATCTAATTTCACTTGGCCCTTCTTTTTCGTCATATTTTGAATATGGCTTGTTTGCTCTGCGTGTCGCTTCAGCTTTGCTGTGTGATTTACCATAGTTTTTTCGCATGCAATGCAGTATGCGCTCCCATTTTGCTCCTTGAGGCAACTAAATTGGATTAGCCATTCTTTGCGAAATTTGCGTCTTGGGTCCTTTTTTTCGCCAGCAGTGTCGCTAAATATAGAATATATAATCAATTATATACTAGTGCCATGAAATATGTACATACATACATACATATGTATGTGTGTATTTATTACCTTTCACTGCCATCGCTTTCAACTGACTGCGTGGGAGGCCCTTGTTCTGCAACCTTCGTCTTCTTTATCAAAAACCTGAAACAACATATCATATCATTCAAGTACATACTTTCAAGTAATTCTTTAACTTACTTATCCATGGTTAATTTGTTTTCGAGTTTTACTTATTCGCAGACAACTGTAATAAAATATTGTTTACATTGAAGTTAATTTGTCAATTTGTAATTTGTAAACAAAAGAAACAATTAACCAGTGTTGTCAATTAAGCTTTTCTCACGCTAGATTTAACTAATTTAAAAGGTGTTAAGCTGCAAAAAAAATTTCATAGCATTAAGCTTTTTGGCTTCAATTAACTTTACGTGCACCTCACCGATTTTATCCAAAATCGTAAACATTTTCTTAAAAAGGACCAATTCAAAAAAAAAATGGACCAGTGGACCAAACGTAAAAAAAGGACCATTTTTGGTCCAATTGGCCCAATGTGGCAACCGTGGCTGGAAACGCTGTAGGGTAATCCCATAGGCGTGTATCATGTGAAAGACATTCAAATTTGAAGTGCAATATGAATCTGTGATTTTAATATACCAAGTGCAACGTTAGGATAGAATACAATTTAGACATGAAACCCGTGATTCAATGTTTATGTTCGTCCTAATTGTAACCAAATTACAATATAATGGAAACAGCTTCCAAAAAACTGCCACAATGGGTCGACGCAAAGCCTGATAGAATTTTATCTGTGCGTGACCAAGCGACAATGTATGAACAATACGCATTCCGCATTACTCATAATGACGTGTACCGAATTTCTGCATTGTCGTGGGAGACGATCTTTAACAAATATATATATGGGGCTCCCTGATGTTCTAAAATTCGACATCCAAGTGTGCATTTTATCTAGAAGAAAATTCAAACTGGTTGCAAAAAAATATATATTTTACTTTTACGTATTTTCAAACACAATCTTCTTTCAAAACAAAAAAAAAGTGGAGTGCTGCAAAGATCTAAATGTTCATCTCAACTGAGCAGTATAAAAGTTCGCATGGGTCTCAGCAGTGGACTAGCGTAATGAACTACATAAGTATGTATGCATATTTCTCGTTGCAGACAAATTATTCAGTTATCTTTTCTATATCCTAATATCGTCACCCCGGGCAAAACATTGCGACAATGTTTTTTTTATTTGTCGAATTTAATGCTCAAAAACGGCGAACATAAAAAAAAAAAAATGTCGATGTTAGTCAGCCATAGGCAACTTACGGTTATCAAAACGCTTGAGCCCTAAAGTTGGAATGGTAGTAGCGTCGTCCTATAACCTCGGCACCAAAGTGGTTGTATCGCCATATGTAAATTAATAGAAGGGTATCGAACTGGAACAAAAGAAAATTACACAAAGTAACTTCAAATATCATTCAAAAGGGGGCATACGCCCTTGAAGGAAATGTTTCGGCAACGCACACCGAACGCAGCATTGGGGCAGAATTGTATTCGGAGCTCTGAATGCAAATATAATAGTAGCCCGGCTTGAGACTATTCAGGGCATGAACTTGTCGGCCCCGGAGTTTTGTTGCAACGGAACGTATTCCTCCTGGAACCCAGAGATCCGATAGTGATGATGGCAAAGGCCAGTGTTGGTGGCTTTTCACCTTTGCAACAGCAGGTACTGGTGGGGATCCTTAGCAAAAGTCTGTCACTGCGGGAGGACCGCAGTTAAAAAAACGGTTAAGATGTTTGAATGCAAAAATGGTTAAAAATTAGAAACAAAAGCGAGTAATGAGTTGATATTATGATAGACAACAAAAATTAGGATAAAGCAGAAATAAAGATTAAAAATTGGGAGGAAAAAGGTAAAATCTGGTGTCAGTAAAATAGCTCCAGACAGTTACAAAGAAACAGGAGGTCAATACGGTTGGTATTCCTATTCGAGCTAATCAGTTAGTAGCAGAAGAAACGTTCAGAGTGCTGAACAAGTTCAAGGTATTTAGTGAACAAAGGTATGTAAAATGGTGACATGAACATGTAAAAAATGTATTGTTTTTTTTTTTGGGAAGACAAATAATTATCGAACAAAGTTTTAAGAGCAATTTTGAAGAATAATTACCAAACTAACTAAACTACGGGAAAAGTCGTGGGAGCTAGAAGAGGTGAGAGGAGCCATCTATATATTGGAGCCAAGTCAACATCTCGACCGGATTAATTGCCAACCCTGTTCAAATCAGGTATGATCAAGTTAATGCCTGCCTGTATGTTTCCGGTGATAGGAAAGCCAAGGTTGTCGACCAAACAAATAGATGGTGATGCCTTATATTTTTAACTTTTGAAAACAACATACAAGCTGAAAAACCAATATTTGTAGAGCCTATCTTTAGAAAAAAAAAAAATTAATGCAAAATATATTTTTAATAATTGAAAATAAGACCACAGAACTGCATTAACGTTGTAGAAAACGACGAATTAAGAATTTATATACTCGTTGTGAGGTTTGTTGCGGGTTTGATGCCAATTAAGGCGTCCAAAAAAAAAAAAGGCGTAGAGCTTCGCAAGGGTGGGACTTTTTTCCACCATGGAAGCCCAAAACCATCGTTGATTCTTATCTATTTTGCTGGAGGGGACCCTGATCCCTTAAGGAAACGTTGTCCTTAGCCCCTCCCAGCGTATCAGCCTATAGGGCATGGGATACCATCTCCTTTCGCCCAAGGCATGCTCATCTGGAAAAGAAAATCTGAAAAAACATGAAAATATATAAATTAATAGAAAACCAAAACAAAGCAAAAATTTCACAAAATTTGTGTACTTTACCACTTGTACTTACCCACAAATCTAAGAATGAATGCATCAGGTGGTATCAGTTGTAAAACTGAGTACTTGTTTTAATGTTACCAGATCTTCATCTGCGACTAAATACGTTTTCTTGTGGAACGTAACTGTTAGATTTGAAAACTGAATTTAATGAATGGATGTACAAATCAATTAATTATGGCTTTAATTTAATGAACATTTCAAGATATAAAAGGTTGAGGTCCATGATAGGTTCAAGACAAGGCGGTTCCGAAAAAAAAGTAGAAAGGGATAAACGTCTTGAACACAAAAAATTGTAAAAGAGGACGATTATAATGTGTTATTTCTGGGAATGGTTATAAAAGATGGCTGGTTGGAAGGCACCCAAAACCAAATTAGGCGGCAGGGATAGAGACATTCCCGAGTTAAAAAGGGGACTAACAAAAAAAAATTGGGGGAGAAGAAAAGTAAAGTTCGAAGAAGCAGGTTGTACATTGTAAAAAAAAAAATAAAATATATCGATTAATCTGATGAGAGTGCGCTAACCATTTGAAAATAAAAAGGTTACACTGGAGGACGGGGGGAAAAAAAATTCAGCAACTGAAGCCGAGTACATCCAAAGGAAGCTGCTGAGGTAATCTCTAAATAAAGTTTTCGCCAAGCCCCTTAAGGTAGGGCAAAGTAACCGCAATTACCAGCAAAGCGGAAGAAAATTGAAGAAATCCGAAATTGTTGTGTTGGAATTAGACCGACTAATAAATATAGAAAATTTGAAAGTGAAACCCCAATAAGAATGTCTATTCGGAGGGGAACATTGGCAACCTGGTGCTCATTGGAGAATCACGATGAAAGATTAAAGTATAAATTTCTTTGAATGCAGAAAACAAAATAATAATCAGATATAACTTCTGGAAAAAAATGTAATAAATAAAAAAAAAAAGGAATTAAAGCGAAAGAGCCGTTTAAGATTTAGCTGAGTGACGTTAGATGTAAGAATATTACACTCGAACATAAATTTAGTGACAGTGTTAGTGTGTGAATGCATGTAAACGAAAATCAAGTTCCTTAAATACGAAGATATCATCAGACAAAGCGAAGTAACAATTTTATCTCCATAGTTACAAGGAAAAGAAAGTGCTAAGGGTTTTGAAGGCTTTAGGGAGCTCCTTCAGGTCTAGGTATCCCAGAAAGTGAATATTGAGAGGAGACATTACCGAGATTTTGTACTGGAACCCCAAGATTGGTAGTTTGTGTGACGTGATTTGATTTTCGTTCTATTTAGTTCTTGTTGTTTTAATAATATAGTGTTTAGGCAATTTCTATTTTATAGTAAATTCATTAGTTTTAGTTTTCTTGACCTAAATCAATATTTTATATTCAGCCATATTCAAATCGATTTTTCATATTTCCTAAAAAGAAAAAAAAAAGAATATTTAAATTGAACGAATGTTAGTACATAGGTTAGGTTAAGATTATTGTCAATAAAATGTATGTGCTGAATTCAATAAAAAAGGCGTGACAAAAGTAAAAGGTGAGTGATAGTGCGAGCGGATCATAGGGGTCACTTTGACTGAAGAGTAAACTTCGTGACCATGGCTGGGTTGGGCGGCTGGAGGAAAAAAACCTTCCTCTCACTCTCGTTGTGGTTGGTTTAAGTGTTAGTTTTCCGTTATAGTAATGTAGTTGTTGTATATATTAATTGTGATGTCGTTCGCCTAGGATAATGGGATGGTATCCACACCCAAGAGTGAGCCGTTTGAGCTAGTCGGCCGTCTAATTATCCTATTTTTTTTGTCTAAATCCTTTAGTTTGTTCATTATAGATATATTTGTCTCAGCGTGAGACCACTTAAGCGGGTTCCTCTAGGTAGGTTTGAAAATTAGAGTATTGTGGCAAGAATTATTGCTTGGAGGATTTAAAGAAATTACAAACTTTATAGGGACAAAAAAGAATTATTTTAATCAATGTTTGACGTTTAATGAAAAATTATTTGTTTGCATGATGATGTCCGATTAGGTTTTAATAAGAAAACGGGATTCGGTACCGCTGAGGTAAGGTAAAAGCGGTATGTGGAATAAGGGGGTTATGGCAAAAAAAAGTGAGGTAGTGAAGTCGGGCATTCTTATAAAGAATGTAAATGTTAAATGATATTGATATTAATCAAGATTACAGAGATGCAGATTGTCCCACTTTGAAAAAGAAAAATAAACTGGAAGTAGAAAGGGTTGCGTATTAGCAACCAACAATATTCAAGAAACAAAATCAAAATTTTGTGTCTGAAACGCAAATAACATTTTTATATCAAAATGTTCGAGAAATAAACTCTAAATTATCTAAATTGTACTTGGAAAGTTTTGATTTTATACAAGTTGTGATTATTTTTTCTGAAACCTGGTTGAGCAACAAAGATTTTAATGCTGAAATTTTTTGTAATAGATATCAAATCTATAGACTCGATAGAAGAACTGAAACTATTGGAGGTGATGTGCTCATAGATGTATCTTCTCAATTTCCACCTGAAGAAATTTCAATGATAATCAACATGAAATTGAATTTGTCGCTGTCGTTTTAAAAGTTGAAAGGAAACAAATTTTTATAACTTGTTCATACATACCTCCATGTTCTGATCAATCGATTTATGATGAGTATGTAAAATCTATTAAAAAAGTATTATTTATATTACATTATTTATTACTATTTTCTGATTTTGATTTACCTTCAATCGTGTGGACTTATTTACGTGAATCCTTTCATTATATTCCAACTAAAGGGATAGATTGGAATGGTGATGTCATAAATCGTATATCAGACTTATACCTATACGAAATTAGTGGAATTCAAAATAGTAATAATAGGATTCTTGATCTTGTGTTTGTAAATGAACCAGCTGCTTTTAATTTAAAACGTGTTGATCCAGTGTCTATACCAGAGGACACAAATCACCCAATAATTGAACTAAGTTTTTCTGTATCAGCAATAAAATTACTATAAATGAGAAAGTATGTAAAACTTGTTGTTTTAAACGTACAGACTATGATGCGTTAAACCAGTATCTATATAGTACGAATTGGTTGGAGTTGTTATCAATAACGAATAGCTCCTCTGTTTCTATAAATGCAATGGTGGATTTATTTTATGATACCATTTTTAATTATATTAATGTTTGTGTACCGAAAATCACCGAAATCACGAGATCCAAAATCCTTTTTTGTAAACTCAAAAAGAAAAACTATTGGATACCCAACTATAATGAATTATCTAGATCAGGAATCTCGTGATGAATCAGTCATCTGTAATATGTTCGCTGACTTTTTTGGAACCACTTATTCTGATGCCCAATATGACAAATTGATCTATGCTTTTCCCATAAAACAATCGGAATCAGTATCATCCACAAGTGATATTTTAAATAGTTTAAAAAACTTTAAATCATCGTTTAGCTGTATCCCGGATGGTGTTCCTAGCTGCTTACTTACTAACTTAGCTCATGCTCTATCAGTTCCCTTAAATATCATGTTTAATATATCTTTAAAATGTGTTTATTTTCCTAATCTATGGAAGGAGTCGTACATTATTCCATTATTTAAATCAGGAAGAAAATCAAATATAGCAAACTACAAAGGTATAGCAAAATTAAGTACCATTCCTAAGCTTTTTGAAAAATGTATCACCGTTTCACTCTGTCATCAAGTTTCATAAATGGTACTCAACGACTACAAATCTGATTCAACTTTCTACCTTAGTAAAACAGGGATTTATAAATGGTCAACATACTGACGTGATATATACCGATTTTAGTAAGGCTTTCGACAAAGTCAATCACGTATTATTACTTAAAACACTCAACATAATGGAATTTACAAATATCTGTGTGAGCTGGATTATATCTTACTTAACTGGTAGACAACAGCGTGTATGTTTTAATACTGCATTATCCAAATATATAATTGTAAAATCAGGAGTTCCTCAAGGCAGCCATGTTGGTCCTATTTTATTCACGCTTTTTATTAATGATCTATAAATGTCCATTACATTTTCTAAGCTTCTTATGTATGCCGTTGATGTAAACATTTTTCAAATATGTAAAGAGAATGACAACCACAGCCTTCTTCAACAAGATCTTGATAGCTTTTTTGTATGGTGCTATATAAATTTAATGGAGTTGAATCTAAAGAAATGTAAACATATGCATTTTTCTAGGAAAATTGATGAATTTCGTCCGTTCTACTTGGTTACCGATTGGAACCAGTTGAGTCTATTTTAGACCTGGGTATTCTATTGGATTCGAAATTAAACTTTATTTAACACATTACTATGACATACAATAAAGCACGTGGAGGACTTACTTTCCTCAAACGATGGGCCAAAGAGTTCACTGATCCTAATATTACGAAACAACTATACACGTCATTAGTAAGGCCAACATTGGAATATGGGTCTGTTATTTGGGATTCTTCAAAATTGAATCTATTCAAAAACAATTTCTACTGTTTTGCCTACGTAATATTTATGGTCATAATTACATAAACCTATCACCGTACAAGAAAACCGGTTTGCCAGCATTGCAGAGCCGCAGAACTATGCTAAATGTGACGTCTCTGATAAATTTAATTAACGGCGATGTTTGTTCGGACTTCCTTCTGGAAAATTTATACTTCAATATTCCCAGACGATCAACTCGAAATTATAATCTGCTTCATATACAATATTTTCGTCAAAATTACGCTAATAATGATCCTTTTAGAAGAATTTGCTGCGATTTTAATAATCTTTATAACTTAATAGATTTTTCCACCAGTGTTCATATAATTAAACGGAACATCATATTGTTTTTAAATATATAAATGTAATGTATTTAACATGATAAAATTATTGAATTTTATCATATTATTAACTAGTCTGTAAGGAAGTTTGTTCCATAGACTAAATTATATCAATAAATAAAAAACGCCATGATAGAGGCACATAACATTTCTATACAATGAAAAAAAAAAATAAATAATAAGTTGGCCAGTAGTAGTGGAGCTGAGGCAAGATGTTAAATGAGCGAGAAAAGCACTCGATATTGAAGGAAATTAAACAAGATCACCTTAAACCCCCAAAAAATCTTAAAATATTATTAAAAGCTCGTACTGGAAAATATGATTGCCTAAATACTGTTCGCAATCCATTATACAAAGTCTGGAATAGCTGCCAGAAAAAAACGCTTATATGAAAAATAAAAGAAAAGAAAGTGCCGTGAGGTAATTTCATGATAAGTCAACTTAAAATACATTTCTTTTATAATAGTTTTTTCGTGGTATTGTTCACCGACAAAAGCAAATTTAGTTTAAAAATACAAAACTGATTGTGGAGGATGCTCTGCTATGTTTTGGTGTTGTGTGTCAACGCCCCATACCTCAAGAGTTTGCAACAAAATGTAGAGCAAAATGCGAATTACTTTGGTTTTTATCAAGATAATGATTCCGAGCACTTTATCATGCTTTGGTTGATCGATAACTACACCTGCACCGAGCCCAGACTTAAATGAAAATGAGCATCTTTGGAAGCAATTATATGGGGAAGTGTATTAGAATAATGCAATACGTTAGTCCATCTAAAGGCGGAATTACTAGAAGCAAGGAATTTCGGGGTTTTTTCAGGTTTAGAATTGATCGCTGAGCGCAAAAAATTGAGTTGTTTTTTTTTGTTTAAATTTACCATTATCATTCAAAACATCTACCGCCTATGTAACCCTCGCTTCATTTACATGTCCTCCAGCACTTTCTAGTTTACAAAATTAAAGCTGAGGGATTGGTGAAGCTATTAATAATGTCCACTCTCATACAATCAGGATGTGGCTATTCTGTAGAAGTTCAAACGTTTAAGCGCCTAAATTAGTCCAAGATCCATCTGCCTGGTAAATGAAGGCCAAGACCTTTCATAATCCACCGTACTGGATGGAATTCTTTACCAGAGAAAACAAGAGTTCATAAAGTAGATATTAGCGGCCGCAGAACAGCATCTATAAGGTTTCGAAGGTCAGCCCAAATCGCACTGCCAGAATACCTATATGGTGTCTAAGAGATTCCACTATAAATTAGATAGGTTGTGTTCTGGGGAAGAACACTCCTCAGACAACTGATGTTAATGACAGCATTATTAGTCCTATTTCTAAACATTACAAACCACAAATTTCGCACTGAAAAATAAATCTAACATTGATCAACATTTTATGTTTCGCCCTTACCACAAAGTGCATTAATACTCGTTTGAGTTGCATCCAATCTATCGGCCGCATATGCCACCAGCTGCCTGGCCAGTTCCCTCAGTCAATCAGCTCAATCACAGGGTATGTAGACGACAGTAGCATTAAATGTGATTCGTATGTATTCCCTAAACACGACGTGATCATGTCACACGTACACTGATTAAAACTAAGGTTTACATTGTTGTGCCGTTGGTTTAAAAACAACATACATTGTTTGCTCAAAATCGCTTCTTTTTTGACATTACCCAAGCGACATCTTCATGTAGAAATAATATTTGATCTATTTACGTACGTAGAAATGTTCTGCAATTTAACAAACTTGTTATATACTTTGCTCCATCTCTGATATTCGTGTTTAGAGGGTATTATATGTTAGAGGGATTGACATTTTTATGCATACTGATTATATAGATTCCTTTATTCGCCAGATGCCACTGCAGACTTCTCAAACATTGTGGTTCCGAAGAATAAGGAGTCAACACGTTTGTGACGTTGCATAAACTTCGTCAACTATAACTTTGGACTGGTGCATGGTGTTATTTACCTGCCCTGTTGTAAGCAAAATCAATATCAGTTGGGAAACTAAAAGAGGAATCCTTGTACCTAGTTTAATTATTTGTTCATAAGAATAGGAGCACCGCCAACTCGACTTTTGAGTATATTCAAATATATTATGAGTAAGAAACATTAAAACCATTAATTTACAACAAATTCACGACCACTATATAAGCATATAATGAGTTAAACGCTTTCTGGTGGCATCAATTGTTATTTAGAGGGAATAAATTTAATTTTTATTGAATACATTGAAATGCATAAATGAGTTTTTTTTTATTTTTTTGATTGGATTTCTTATAATTGGTTTTGTTTTCGTTAAATAATAAATAAGATACAATATACGTAAGATTAAATTTAATAGCAGCATTTTGTTTTGTTTTCATCGTGCACTTATCATGGTTTTTATATTATATAAGCAATATAAATAATAACTATTACTCTTTCTCCTTTGTTTATAATTTTAATTATTAAACCTTACAGTTTTATATTTATTTAAGCGTTAAATAAATGTTGCAGTGTAAATGTGTGTGTGTTTGTCGGTTCGTTTATGGGGTTGTTGTCCTACTTAGTTTACTTTTTCTTTAAAGTAAAAAATGATCTACGCTTTGGTTCATCCTTCTGCGATGTAGCTGGTAGCGTCTGGGATCTGCCTTCTGCAACAGCTGCCGAATCACTTTGCGCCTTTAGAGCAGATACCCATTGTGACATTTCATTGTCATCATGGGCTTGCAATAAGAATTCACCACCATTTGAAAGCCTGGAAAAAATACACATTTAATTGCATCGTGCCGTGCATCCTTGTAATAAGCGAAAGATGGAGAATGCTAAGAATTTATACGTACTTAATTCTCAAAACATGCTTCTTCTTAGTGTAGTCGCTGGCGATTTCAACAGAAGCTCCTTGCAAATCATATACTGGTTCTCCGCGGAAAGTTAATTCAGGGTTACTCTTATAACCCTTTTGTTCTCTGAAGAAAGAAATGCGTCCACTTCGCGCAACTGTGTACACCTAAAGTAAAAGTAAAAATTGAGTTTTTTTAGCCACGGTAAGCGAGCGAACAAACCTTATCCCAGGATCTGTTTGATGCCTTCTTTGTGGTGGATTCCCATTCATGTTTTCTCGTCAAATAGCCTTCATGTGCCTCACCGCCAGCTGCAGCAGAACGTTCTGCAAAAATTATTGATAAATTCGTATCATATATTATGGCCACAAATTTCAGATATTGATCATTTTGCATCGACACCCATTCAATTAAAGAAAATATTACTTTAGTTAATACCTGTTTGTGTTTCTGCTGTGCGCTCAACCTCAACTGTGGCATCGACGACAGCTTTTTTCCACGAAGCATTAATTAAATACGTTATAAATAATGTACAATAATGATTTACAAAATAAGAATTTAAATAATATTGCAAGAGCAAAAGGAAAAACTCTCATAGCCTCTGATCGTTGATTTTGCTTTTGCCCTTATACAATCACTAAAGCTGAAGCACTCGTGATAAATGTCAAGAGTTTTTAACACTAAACTTACCGGCTGCTTCTTCAGAAGCTGCGACATCGACAACATCGCGCCTCTCCGCTTCTCGTTTAGCTTGCTCCGCCGCTTCGGCTGCTGCTTTAGCCTCCATCTCTTCTTTAATACGTTGTCTTTCTGCTTCTTCCGCCATTTCCTGTCGTCTCTTCATCTCTTTAAGCTCAAACTATGACAAAAAAAATAATGTATATATATATATGTTAAGCGGAATGATAAAACTTACTGTTGTTAAACGCTCAAGTGCACTAAAACGTTCTTCTTGGGCAGCAGCAGATTTCTCAAACGCTTCGTGTTTTTTGATAAGATTTTCAACTTCATCGATTGTATGACCCAACTCTGATGACAATAGATATGGTTCTTGGGCGATCAACCACGCTTCGGCAACGGCAGCATCTCTGGCAAATTGATATACTTCCAAAACTATTGACGGAAAAAAAATGTAATATTTCCAGAAAGTGATCAACTGTAACTTTACAACATGTGACATCTTACTTAATTGCAAATTCTCCCAACGTTCTTCCCATCGTCTCAACAAAGCGTTTCTGCTGTTATTTAGCTGCATTAGTCTGTCTTTGATATCGGCAGAGGCATAATGATTGCGGGTCAACAATTCTTTGCCCAACGATATACAGGCGGAAAAGTTGTCTTCTCGTGTATCAATTTCAGCCTTTAGGCTCTGGTGGTTGTTCATAAGGAGCTCAACGCCGGACACGTCACGAGGTTTCTCCGATGTGTTCATTTGTCGTACTAAATCTTCCATCCAAATCATCAATATGCGCACCATATTAAAGAATCGGAATAAGTCGCCAGTATCGGCCAGTTTCTGTTTGCGAGCATCGCACATAGCTTGCAAGTTGGCCCATGCATGAAGGACTTCTTGTTCACGATTTGTGATTTCCTTAGCTTTGTCGCCAGCATACGAGTCCTGCAATTTCGCTGATTCTTCTTGAATTTGTTGTACTTGGGCGTAGAGTGTTGTCAGATCTTGCATGAAATTGTAGTGTTTGCGCTGTAAGGCCGATACTGATCCTGCATCTCGGCCCAGCTCGTCCGAAACGCCATGCTGTTTTTCAATAATTCGGCTGAGGACATCTTTGCAATCATGGAAGAATTTGTGCAATTCCCGAGAAGCGGCAAGCATTTGTGTGCGCGTTTCGATTAATTCCAACAGATCTTGCCAAGATTCATTGAGGTTGTCTTTCCATTCAGCAATTGTGGCAGAATCTGAATGACCGGCTTGTATCAGATTATCAGCGATACTATTAACTTTCGCTACTCGTTCACCTCCAACGGACTCCGTGTCTCTTGCGAATTCACTAAAACGTTCCGATAACAATGTAACGTGGTCGTAATCTTGACCCAATTCTTGAGACCCGGCAACCACTTCGCGATCTGCAATCCATTGCTCTAGATCGTCCACTTCGCGATTAAGCATGAACAATTGAAGAGCTTCGTTGAGTCTCGCACGGCGTTCTCCAGCTAAGTCTTTTAGACCAGCGTATAGCTTGTCCAACTGTGACTGCTTTACGGCCACAGCGTCAACACTTGATACATCGTCTATGTTAAACTGACTGGCCACTTCTCCCAACTGTCGAATGGTGTTGGCATAGTCTTCAATGGATTGCTCAAGATTTTCGTGTTTCTTCATAAGGTTCTGTGCACTCACTTCATCTTTTCCGCGGTCTTCAACCATCATATACAGTTCTTGTTCGCTCATCCATGACTCAGCCTCTTGAGCATCGAAGAAGTACTGTTGAATTTTTTCTGATTCTAGCAAATTCTTCTTGCGGTTCTCCACGGCATCCTTTAATTCTTGCCATTTCTGGGTTAAGTCGCTAATTAGCGCTTCGAATTTCTTAGCATCTTCGTGTCCTTCATCAATAAGTTTGCGGCCGTTATTGCATATGGCATTTATGCGTGGCTCATGGTTATCGATTTCAGTGGCTAATGATTGGTTCTTCTTTTTCAAGACGTGCACGTTGAACAAGGAGTTGCCATAATCGGAAGAATTGGCAACTGGCAGTTTTTCATTAATCCAGAGTTTTTCATCCTCAACATCGCGACAGAACTGGAAGGCTTCCTTCTTCTTTTCCAATTGCTTTTGGCGTTCAAGCAAAGGAGCCTTGATCTTTTCGAAACGATCCAGAACGGCAGTCTTTTTGGTTACAATCGGTTCGATCTTCTCTTCTGGTACGGTCTTCTTCAAGTATTCGGTCTGTTTGTCGATCTCTTCCACTTGGCGTTCCTTGACAGCCATTTGTGTCTGAATGACATGTTGTTTTTGCATCAAGATATTTACCGATGTCAAATCGTTACCAGTGTCGGCGGTCACAATTTGTTTCTCTAACTCCGTGATGTAAGAGTCAATATCATCACAAGTTTGTTGGACAAGAACTTCACGATTAGCGTCAAATAGCATGGCACCTTTTTCCTTAGTATGAGTTTCAAGGTCTTCGAATTGTTTACCTAGTTCTTTCAATTTAGGCTGAATTACGTCCTTAAATTCAGGCTTCTCTTTAGATAATTCTTCAGCTGCCTTTTCAGCTTCAAATAGGCGCTCCTTGTTCGCGGCGATTTCAGCTTCAAATGCTTGATGTCTTGTCCATTTGGAGTGGATGGTTTTAGCACTTCTGTAAGTCTCATCCTGAGAAGTGACATATTTCTCCTGCACCCATTCGGATAATTCGTCCAAATCTTGAAGGAATTCATGAAGTTTAACTTGGTTCTTCAGCTTCTCATGTTGTTCTACTGCCCTTCTACGATTATCATCGCGCCGGCCAGCAATGTTTTCTGCGCGCTTCCCAATTTTGTCCGCGTCAAAGTGTTCCTTTTCGACCAGAGTGTCAGCAACTTGCAGTAGGGTATTGATTTTATCATCATTGGCTTCCATAGTGGTGAGGAAAGCTTCATGCCGCTTAAGCTGATTCTCAGCCTGCTCTAGGTTAACCGGCGTATCATCTTTACTGAGGAAATGTTCTTGTTGACTGAGGAGTACTTCAGTCTGTCGGGCATCCCGATTAAATAGTTGTTGATCAAGACTCTGAGATAATAATACTTGACGGTTCTCCCACATCTGGTGTAATTCCTCCCAGCCGTCCTTAAGGGCATTCAAACGCTCACGCAAGAACATATATTGTGGATCGTCGGATGTGGTCGATTCGGAAGTCAGACGTTCACCGTACTCCATCATATTCTTATAGTCCTCAGTGTAATTATCAATTTCTTCACGAATCGATTGATGCTGATTGAGAAGTTGTTCAGCCTCTGGCAACGATGTTGGAGTATCCTCCGAAGCAACATCGGTCTGTGTCTTAGTCAACCACGTTTGGAAGTGATCTAAATCGCGTAAGAATCTATGCAAATCTCCAGCCTCTTCCAACTTCGAATCGCGTTCTTTCAACATCTGTGTTAATTGCTCCCAAATAAGTTCGATCTGAGCTATGCGATCGCGGATGATTTGTGCTTCTTCTGGGTGCTCAGATTCAATACTATCGGCCTCTTTGCCCAAACTTGAAAGTTTGGCTTGTATAGCAGCCAAATCTCGTTCCATACCACTCAATCGTCTTTGTAGTGTCATGACTCCTGTTAAATCCATTTCCAAACTGTCAGTTTCGGTAAGAATACGTTTTTTGTCCTCAATCCAAGAAATGGTCTCTCGGCATTCAATGTAGAATGTCTGAACTCCGTGTGCGGATTTCAGTTCATCCATCTTAGATTCCGCCTTTTCACGCAGATTGGACCACTCCACATTAAGGTGGTTTTGCCGTTCCAAAATTTCATCGGAGTTTGGATGTTCAACATGCAATAATTGCCTGGCTAACTGATTGACAACAGCGACTCGAGAAGCATTTGCATTCATTTCCTTGTCAAATCCTTCGAAACGATGTTTCATGATCTCAACGTCTTCGATGTCCTTTCCAGGCACCATCGTATCAAGCATCTTTGTTTTTTCTTTTATCCATTGTTCAACGCCATCAGCCTCGGACATAAGCTTGTATAAACTTAGAGCATCCAACAAGCGCTGCTTGCGCAATTTTGCCAATTCGGTAAGTTCCTTGTAACGGGTATCGATAGCCTCCAATCTTTTGTCCACGTTAGCTTTCTCTGTATCATTCAATTTTAAGGTTTCCGCCTGTTTGTGCAATGCGTCAATAACTTCAGAGTAATTCTTAAGTTCATCGGCAACGTCTTTGTGTTTTTTTAGGAGTGATTGCACGTTAGCCTCATCACGACCTACGTCTTCACTGGAGACAATACGCAAGGTATCCAACATCCAGTTGTCGATATCATCAGCGTCAGCGAACAGTTGGAAGTATTCTACCGCGTTCTCAAGGCGCTGGCGTCTGTACTTGGTCAAGTCAAGTAGATGATCCCATTTAGAAAGAATTTCCTTAAGACGATCTTTAATCCTGTCGGCACCAAAGTGGCCCTCAGTAATGAGTTCGGCCCCAATCTTTGCGACATTTTGCAATTGAGGATCATGTGACGTAATCTCAGATTCCAGTGCCTTGTGCTTGCTAAGTAACAAGTTGACAGTTGTCAAGTCGTGACCAATATCGTCAGTGGAAACGATTTGCTCCTTCTCTTTAATCCAGTTTTCTTCGTCAGCAGTATCCCAATAGAATTGCCACAACTTGCGGCTTTCCTCCAAGCGACTGCGTCTTTCAACGGCCAAGCGGACCAGCTCTGCGTAAGCGTCTTCTAACTGCTGGACGCGACTTACAATAATCTCTGGATCACAAGGTTTATAAGATTCGGGGTCGTCACTAAGGAACTTCTGAGAGTTCTGCACAACAACTTTTACGCGTTCGCCCAAAATGTTAATATCGGCCTCTACTAATGAGTGTTTTTGTAGCAGATCCTCAACTCCCATCAGATGTTTACCATAATCGTCAGTCAAAAGCAATTGCTTGATTTCTTCCATATTGTCAAGAATGTATAACATTTCCTGGAAGTTTTGTTGCAACTGAAGCGATATCTCCAAGCGCATACGTCGAGCACGCAAAAGTTCCAGTAAGTAGTTCCACAAGCGCATAACATTCTCCTTCCTCAATAAAATGCGCTTGACGTCGTGGTAGCGTTCGGATTCCAATTCATCGCACACAGCTACAACAGCCTGTACACGCTCTTCGTAAGCGAATATATCGGTCTCAATAGCTTCGTGCTTTTTGGCGGCAGCCTCAACGGCAGCTAAATCGAAGCCAAAGTTATCTTGGCTAACCAAGCGCTGATTTTCTGACAACCAAGTCTCGCGCATAGAAGCCTTGCGATCGAAACGAGCTGCTAACTGCTCCAACTTCTCTTGGCGTATCAATTCCTCGCGCAGAGCCAATTCACGTTCATGTTCAGCCTTTTCAAGGCGCTCCCAAGCCTTATTGATGTCGGAAATCATTTTACCCTCTTTGGGAGTGTATGGCTTCTGGTTGTTTGCCCTCATCTTTGATTGAAGTGTAAATAAAAGCACTTCCAAATTACCCTTCTCGACGAATTTGGGAGGTTTTTCGATAGTGCGATAATTAGAGAACTGTGCCAACTGACCCTGAACACCGACCAATGAATTTTCAAATTCACGTTCGCCCAAAGCCTGAATGGTAGTTTCAATCCACTTCAGCAGGTCACTCGTGAAGTGTTCGTAGTCATGGATCATTTTGTCATTTTCCATGGCGATTCCAACAACCTTACCAATACGTTTGCCTTGCACAGTCTCCTGCTTCAATTTACTGAAATAATGGTAGTATGTCACGACATAAGTTATAATGGATTTCTCATCTGGATGCTCCACAAACACATCTTCGGCATCTAACAGTTTTGCCAAGCCTAATTTATCTTCTGCCACATCGAATGCGTTATTCAAATTATGAATTGGATTAGCTTTAGATAGTTTTTCGAATTGTACCAAGTCCGGGCGATGCTTGTGGATAATGGCATTAAAAGCCAGACCATCACGCCACGATGTTGTAAAGTTACGCACATTAACATTGTGATATCCAGCGGTTTTCATTTGACACCACAGCAGTAAAGCATCCTTGGCTGACTTGGTTTCCTTATTGTCTACTTCTTCAATAGTAATATCTTGGATCTATAACAAGAAAGGGAAATAAAATTAATTTAGGGAACAATAAGCGGTTCTGTCCATGCCTTATAAGCATGCATAAAATATGGTGAATAACGGTTGCCTTTATACCTACTTGGAATCTCAATATAATGGTCCAAATTAAACCTAAATTTAACGATGCGTTACCGTCAACAATGTCGTGCGAACCAATATTTTCCAAGTGGACGCGCTGCTCGCGCAAAAATTGCAATGCTTTATCTACATTCTCCAAACAGTGGATTCTCATTTTGCCTTTCGTTGGCTTGGGCAGTCTTTCACCAGACAGTACTTCCAGCAACTTAATTAAATGTTTGCCATCTCGCATATCGACATATAGATCTGATATACGGCAGTTCACCCGACAGAGATGCGAATTTACCCATTTGGTAAATGTTTTCTTTTGCACGCTCTCACGCTCTTCAGCCAAAGCCTTGATGCGTGATCGCTCAAAAAGTCGCGAACTGGAATTACCACCATCGTATTCATATTCGTCGATGTATTCGTTGCCTGGACCCTGACTAGGGTCCCATCGAACAATTGAAATGTCCGTCGTCATCGCTTTCGATTATTATTAATTTCTGCAACAATAAGAAATTGAAAAAAATTAAACGCCGTATTGCTTTATAGCTCACCACATAATTCATCTATACTAAATTAACAATGACTAGATAAGACGTTGACGATATTACTTGTTTCTCATAGGTACGAATGCCTTATTAACGCCCATGTGTATAAATAGGCAAAGTGTATATATAATTAAATAAGGCGTTAATGAAGTTATCTAACAAAAAAAATTTTCAACGTATATAACAAACCCGTAGATGACCTCACAACGACAGTAGGCAACACAAAAAAAAACTATCGAAAATGACACAAATTAGACTACAATTCTTAATTGGATCTTATAATAGAAATGCAGCATGAACCCATATGTATCTATGTCATATTCTTTCTTATAAATATAAAGTGCTTTACATAAATAAAACTATGCTTAATTCAAGGCAGCAATGGAAAATCCAAATATTTATATTAGTTCGGCAAATTGGACAAAGTTTGTAATGTTATATCTCAATGTAGTACAGAAGATGCTAATTTCAAATTACTATTCATTATGTGTGTGAAGAAAAATAGCCGCAATCTTCTACAGACTGTATATCAGAGAAAATAAAAAATGACTCATGCCTTCCCAATTTTCAATTTAAATTTTAATTAAAGCGGAAATAGACTATACATATATATATATATTTATACATATGTATACTCGTATATGACTTTCAGTGCCACTGAATTTCATAATTTCCTTCGCATTCTTCAAAAAGTCGTATCATTTATTGAAACCAGTACACCGTTATATCAATAATGATCATATTACTGCTAGACATGGACGACATATCTGTGCGACCATTGTTGGAAAATTTTAACTTATCGCAGAACTGGAGAATCAGTTAACAGCCGATAGATAAAACAAAGTGATTAAATAAATAATATAACACAAAATTAATGTGCCTCCATACTAAGATGCAATAAACGAAAATAAAGCAAAACGTCGAAAATGGCGGCCACAGAGAATAATAAAAAACCACAAGGGGGTTGTCTACGATATGTATATGTGTAAGAAAATATGCACATATGTATGCACAACTGCTCAAAACATATTAAATATGTTCATTTTTGGAATTGTATAAATAAAATGTCAAGTTTAGTGAAAAAATATTAGTCAGAAACCAAAATAGTTGTGATTGTTCCACCCTGAAAGCAAAACATTAAATGTAAACAATTTCTAAATAACACAGGTGGGGGAAAATATAATTGTTGAAAAATAAATTGTACTCAATGAATGGATGGATAAATATCATCCATAGATTTCGTAAGTTTTAATTTACCGCTCGATATACAGATTGCTAAATTGTAGTGGTCTGTGGAAAAAAATGATATTCGGATCCGGTATTATGATCAACTTTTCGTTACCGTAAGTCACTATCCTGAAAATCTTCTATAAATGACAAAATGATGTACTGTACAAGATGATTATCGATTGTTTTCTTTCATGCTATCATAACATTTTTATTTTGATAATCAAATTTATTACATGTACATACATATTTAACGTGCTACGAAATTTTAACTGCTGCATTTTTTCATACATTTTAGGATACATGTTTTTAAAAGAAAATAAATGGTGTTCATAATTTCAGGAAGTTCACAAGTATTCATATTCGTATATCTTTATTAATCGATCAATACCCATTTGTGGACTAACACAAAAGTGCCTAACAAACATTTTTCCAAAATACTTATTAGTCGTACAAAAACAGAATAAATGAATAAATAAATAGGATAATCGCCACTTATTAATGAACATTTTTGTTTATAAATTATTGTGAAACATTAGAGTATTAACACATCAGATCCTGTTGTGAGAGACTGAGACATTTTTTAAACCAGGCGGCAAATTATTTCGTAGGCTTGCAACACGAACCATACAAGCCCTTTTAAAAATATTACTAAAATAACGTTCTATAAGGACTTGAAGGTTTCTATTCGAAGTGATGAATCGGTAGCAGCAAGCAGGATAAAATATGCCGGTTAGTTGAACTTAAGAATGCAAAAGAATAAATATAAGCATCTCAATTACAAAAAGCATTGAAGGGAGCATCCAAGAATGTACTTTTGATAAGTTTGATAATCTCGAACACAACGCGGACCATATATGAATCTTAGGATCCTGGTTGAAAAAATTGAGGATCAAAGACAAATTCGGCCTATATCACTGTCAAGTCTAGAAATAGAATCGTTAACGGAACACGTATTACTAGACATGAACAATTGGATATCATCTGCATAAATGCTAAGACACGAATTCAAAACACATAAGTTAATAAATCTATCTATCTATATCTATATATATAAAAATCAATTGCTGTGCGTTAGTCTCGCTAAAGCTCGAGAACGGTTGGACCGATTTGGCTCATTTTGGTCTTAAATTATTGGTAGAGTATTCCGCAAGGTTTAAAAGGTTTTATTTAAAGTGATAGATGGCGTTGGAGATGAGATTTTTGCAATTAATTTTTTTTACCACATTAACATTGAATCAAATAATGGTAGGTGACAAACATAACTACTAATAATTCAAAATGCATTTTGAAGGCAAAACAACGTTTGCCGGGTCAGCTAGTAATATAATATAATAAACAGGACAGGACCTAGTATTGAGGTGCACCAGATGAAATACTACGCAGATTATTATATCAATTCTTGGTTTGACAAATTTTTCTTGTTTTTCTTGCTTATCCGATCGCTCGGATAGAAAGGAAGAAACCAACTTACAAGAATAAGAAGAAAAATCGACAAATCGGTGACGCTTATCATAAGGGAAGTTTTACAGATGGAAAACCAACTTAATAAATTTGATAGGTATTGGTATCGTTCCCTACAGCATTTGATTTGATTTTGAATATTGCATTATAAATTTCAAATTCATTAGCCGTTCCAAAGTTCAAACTTTTTTCCCCATTGTCTACGGGTTGTGTGCAAAATCGGGATGTTATTCTAGATGACAAATGTAAAATACGTAATTAGATGGTCAAGATCAATATCACAAATTTCATTGTCACAGTTGTTGGCTCCGGTGGCTTTAATGAGGCGCCAAAAGTCCGAAGTGTTGTTTAAATCACTAAATATACGAAACCAATTAGTTCATTTGATCCGCCTTATTGTTCTGCGGCCAATTACACAATATTTCTTGTAAACTAATCTATTCCCATCAGTGTTGTTTGCCCAGTAAGCCCTAAGGGCCCACTTAACATTATTAGGGCAATTAATTTTAGTTTTTTTCAGGAACATGGGGATTGTACAGAGATTGGAAAATTTGGTTAAAGCTGCATTTCAGAATTGTTTGCTTTATACAGAGGCGAAAAGTCGGTAGTATTTATAATATATCAAAGTTTCGATTATCATAGTTTATTGCACTATAACTGCGGTATTTCAAAACATATGTTTCGGTAACGGATCGGAATAAATATTGTACAGGCATAAAGGCATGGAGCGAATTAAGGGGCGGAAAATAAATTGACTACTTCGCCAAATTGCAGATTTGTCGCTAACTAATGTATTTATAATCTATCAACGAACATGAACTATACTGTATATTAAAATGAGGGGCAACATTGTTATGAAGGACAGATAAATTACGATACATCTAGTTATCATACCGCGAAAGAATACATTGTTTTACCTGTTCAAAATTTTAAAATTATAGTCTTTCACGTTATTAAACACATAAACAACACCTGCAACTAGACTAGATGTTGTAGAACTTACACGAACATACATATAAAGCAAACATTAGGATCAACGACTTTGTGTAATTCGCAATTCGCAAAATATAGAGCAATCTCTCTCCAACGAATGTGATTTCTATATAATATATAAATTGTATCCCGAGATACCAACAGTTTACGACTTAAGCAACGTTTCGGCAATACCAACAATGCCAATAGGTTTATAGTTGCTAGAATTTAAAGACTACTCTTTAAAAACTCCAACATTGTGATTATAAGCGTTAGAACGGTCCCTTTTCCTATGGGACTGGTACCCTAATTCGTAAAATAATAGAAAAATGAGTATTATAAAAAATAACGGAAAATAGTGAATAAATAATTACAATAATAATCATTACATACAAATTTTAAAAGTCAGGCCACTTTATCGAATGCAGGGCAATGAATAAAATAACCTCTAACCCAACCACACATCCATATATGTATATGTATGCAAATATTACTCTACAGCGGGGTTCAAATATAAGAGTCACAAAGTTAGATTGTGGAGCACTAGGATTACTCCTGCGAACTAACCGTCTTCAAATTGAAAAAGTTTCGGCATCAGTGGTACTGCAGGTTAGCTCTTCCAACGAGTGGATTTTTTTGCTATTAAAAGCAATGCTTACAACTGGTACGGAAGACACTATCCTGAAGCTTTTAATCAATCTGACTGCCGCAGATGGAAGATAATTGTTAGGTATACTCTCGATACAATTATCAACTAAAGTAACTTAGGAGTTACCAAAGGTAACGGCACATTCCATCCAGATAAAATTTTGATCGCGGTAACATTGAAAAAGCATGCAAGCAGTTAATTTGGGTACATATTAAATATTATTATTAGATCCCATAATTAACGGCAGAAATGAATGTCAACATTAAGTGTAGGGCTTGCTACTTCAGTCTAAATCCATATACCCGAATTCTCCAATTCAATGCAGTATCTCTACAAAAATATTTTTGAAAATATTCCATTTCGGATATCCAAATACGGCACTATTTCTGAGCTCTCTACTTCTCTTTAAATTTACATAACTTGTATGTACGTGCACGTGATAAAACAATTACTCATGCAATACAAATATGTAAATTTATTTAAAGGTAAATACTAATCGTAAATGTTACAAATGATATTGTTATCAATGTCTTTCAGTTCGCTACTGACCACTTTGGAATCCGCTTGATGTAATTTTGTTCTTCGTGTTTAAACGATGACAGAATTTTATATAAATTAAGTGAATTTGAATCACACGACCTCTGACATGTCCCCAAGTACAGATCGAATAATGTTACATATGTATGTATATGCATATGCCTATGCATGGATGTGCTTGCCACATAATATAGACCTAAATAGACCTAGAACGCCATTAATTGCATATCCAATTTAGAGCATATTTACACATATCTATACGTAAATGTATTATTATTGATATGTGATGAGTGTGTTTGTTTTTACACTAGCATGAAATCATTGTGGAAAGTTTACGTCGCATTGTAAGGGTAGTAGAAAAAATGAGCTCATTCGCACTCTGCACAGACAGACTACTGATGGCTATGTGTAGGTTATGGTAGTTGTGTTGCTACTACTGTCGCTGCCGACGTCGGCGCTACAGTGATGTGTTGCTGTTGTTGCTTATTGAAGTAGCGGCGAGCATAACATTAAAGAAAAAGCGCAAAGAAAGAGTAGCACAAAACAAAATGGGGAACAAATATGAATATACAACATGCAACTCTTATCTATTACGTAATTCTTCTCATATGTGTATATTTTATACTTGAAGCAGAGCTTAAATATGCAAACACATACACATGTATATGCAGATAAAAATAATCACACGAACATGTAATGTATACATATAAAGTATTTGACATTATTAATATGTGACTGGCAGGTTGAGACAAATATCAATTAATTCATCGGCACACACTTGATTGTATGCCCGTGTAGTTAGAACGATATGAAATGATAACCTAAAAGAGAATACAAAGAAAATCACCATTACGTATTCCTGTCACCGCCTAAATTTAGTGCGAGAGAGCGAAATCCAATAGAAGGGAGCAACTGAAGTACTAAACATCAGAATCCATTGGAAGATACTAATAACAAACTTGTTCTCCTCCTTCAATACTATTTGAATTTTGACCCACTTGGCTTGAGAAATGATATTCGTAATAAATGTTCTTGTAAATTCATATAAAAAAAATTGTACGATTAATTAATACAAAGTATTAAGATTATGGTATATCCATTGATCGGTACAGAGAACGGTAAATCGTTATTTATATGTGTATTTCAAAAAACTGCAATAATGGCACATATTACACAAAAATAATGACTAAGTTCACCGTGAAGTGGAAGTCTATTACCGATAAAGAATATGAGGGCAAATTTACTTCATTTTTTTAAATGACAGTTTTTTGTTATACTACTGAATGTGAGAAGCTATGTTCCCAAGATGCTGAGTAACTTGATTTTCATAACGCTTTCAACTTTTTAAAAGCTTGGTTAATATGACAAAAGTCTTTAAAATCAATGCCAACACACAAAAATTAAAAATAAATGCACCGTTTTTAAACAGCGAATTTAGTACACAGATTATTTTTTATTCAATTTTGAGAAAGATGGCTTACGTGGTATGCCACGCAATATATTTGCTATTAACATGCATTATCAAAAGTTCAAACAAATAGATATAGATATATACATACATTCGGGAACATTTCGTCTAGTATCTCGACCCGACTAACGAGACCTAACAATAGGGACAAAATTCATCGTATTTGATGTTTGTCTAAATTAATAAATGCCGTTAAATGGATCTGTGCCACGAAACAAACACAAGTTTATTCACTAAAAATTAGGTTTTAGTGAAACTAATTAATTAACCATAGGTACAAGCGATCATGAAGGATTCGAGTCCCGATATGATCATCTATCTTCCTGTGGTAACTAACTGCAATGTGCAGAAAAACACTACGGATGGTTGAATATCGACAAGTCGAGCAAAATTTACCCATACCGTAAGTTTCGTTCACAGGGCCAAACCAGAAGTACACATAAAGCTCCTTGAATGTGAGAAGCATTCCTTCATGGGTTTGCAATACTAATACTGTTTATATACCAAGTCATTGAAATTTACAACAAGAAAAGGTTAAGCAATTTTTCTCAATTACATCTTTTCAAAAAAATTGTTTATGCTCCTAAGCCTGTTTGTTCCAGTTGTTTTGTAATGTAAATGTCACAAGTTCTTTCAGGACTTCTCTAAAAAAGCAAAAAAAAAAAAAAATCTACAAAAAAAATTATTTCCTCCACTCTTTTGAGGACGCTATATATGGAGCATTATTGCAAATTGAGTTGATGGATTTGTGTACTACACAATATTTTTACAAATTGATTTCTAAATGGTTTAAAAATTGGAAACGGTATTAAATTACAAGTGGTATCAATAACGACGTCATCACAATTCAAAAAGGATTTGTACCACCAGAAACTTTCTTATATCTAGATAGTCGAAAGGCTATACAAAACGATGATGGTGTTCCAATTTTCTACCATCATTATCAGAGGGCTACAACAAAGGCAATAAATACATACCTAACAAAGATATTGGCATTATCTCCCGATTAGACACCAGTAAATACTGGTGGATCACTTAATATAAATACCCATTTTTCATGAATTTTTCCTTTTACTACTTGACTCTCTTTTACCCCCATTCAGACATGAACGTAATGTTTTTTTTTTCTCTTCTTTAATTTTTCATTACATTACATTTATCATAATTCCTCGCATGGACTACTAATTATAATAAAAAAAAATTATTATTTAAGTATAATAAAAGTATAGAGTCCCCAATATGGGGCTTTGTATAAGTTAAATAACATAAGAACTATTGTTTATTTTAGTATGTATAAAATATGATGAACATAAATAAATAAAAAAAAAAACGACGTAATCGGTTTCGATAACGTCTTCGAAACAAACGTTAAATGCGAGATTCCCAAAAAAGGGTTTCGGTTTTCTGAAAGCATCTCCTTTTGTTTTAATAGAATCATTGGCTTTGACCAGAAGTTTTGGAATAACAATGCTTCAAAGCAAGTTACAGTTATGCTGTTGAATGTCGAACACTATGGTCAGTTTTGAAAATATATCTCTTAAACAGCGTCGACTAAATAACGTAGGACGTTATTACGTGTTCTCATAAAATGCCATTGAATTATGTTTTTTTTTAAGTGTTAATTTCTAATACAATGGTATAAGTTGACTCGAAAATTACTTTCGTATGCTGCGGGAATTTCCAGGGTGTCGGGAAATTTGAACATCAATCATCCAAGTGGTCAGTAGCATAAACACTATTCAAATATTATGAGACAATATTTGCAAACATTCTTCTTAATGTTTACATTTTGACAATTTATTCTCAGTGACCAAGTTAGGATTAAGTAAGATTTCCGTCTTCACAAACATAAGTGCGTTAGCATTAGCATTGTACCAAAATGCGACGAGATTATCCTTGCTTATTTGCCCTATTCGGATTTGGCCAACATGCAGTTATTTTTGGATAAGAAAACTTCAATAAAAATCATAAAATCAATCATCACATGTTTCCTTTGCAGGACAACATAAATCTCTGCCAACTATGAATGTATTACATATACTCATTTTTGTAATAGCATTTAGTAAACAGCGTCAAGAATTAATTTATTTTTTCTCAAAGACCACTCCCATTTGTAGGTATGAAATATTCATGTTTTAAAGGATCAAACAGTTAAGGTCATATAACTACATAGGCATCACCGAAGGTGAAACAAAAATGTAGTGTGTGCCAAATATACTCACGTTAAACTTCTATCAATGTGTAGTCCAATATAGGCGTTGATTGATTAATAAATAAATTTAAATTGAAATAATAATACTTACTGGTTATATTAAAAATTAAACGTTTCATATCGCAATATTGATTATTTAAAATCAAATTCGTTATGTAGAAATATTTTACTTAGTAATTGCTAGATGTATGTAAATATTATTGAAGTTTCTGTACATAAATACAGTCTAACCTCGATATAACGACCCTCAATATAACGATTTCCTCGATTTATCGATTTTTTTTAAATCCCCTACAACGCTCCGTAAAATCTAATACAAAATAAACCTCTCTATTACAAATATATTTCCCAAAAACCTCGTTATACCGTTTTTTCATTCATTGCAAGCTATCGAAAGAAAAAATTATTCACCTCTATTTAACGAATTTTGGCGACCTGCAACCTTTACATAACGTTTTCCATCAATTAATTCAAATATGAAACAGATACACACAAAATTATTGTGTTTGCAACGACTACGTCTCCAGAAAATCAACATTCGTACTCGCCAAGCAGCATGCATTAGAGTAACGGCTCTATTACCTCGTTATAACGAATATAAGTGCAACTTCACCTCGATATAACGAACCTCATTGTAACGAATTATTCGATATAAAGTTTTTTTTTTTCTAATCCCCTTGAGATCGTTATATCGAGGTTAGACTGTATTATTCTTCGCAATCGCGCACATCTCAGCACTTAAAATTCTACAAAAATCAAGAATGTCGCATTTAGACTTAAATATTGCAGAAACATAAGGTAATGAATTTAAAATCAAATAAATACTATGCAATAATGATTTTCCAATTGATTGAAAAGTTAGAATAAAACAATTTGTCAATATGGTACTAGAGGTGTTGGAATAGAATCCGAACTTGATGTGAATACATATTTGTGGTCGAGATAAATGTAGTGGAAAAGTATTTCAAATATAGTCAAATTATTGATGTCTCAACTCCGCTTGACTTGCTTGACTCCGCTCGGCACTGTATAATACAAAACACTACAGAGAGCAGCTGCATAATACAAAAATATTTCTTTATTTCATTATCGTTTTTCTCCATAGGGGAGAAGATTTTTATACGCTACGCCAGAGATCGTGCCAAATGAAGATTATGTTACAAGCAACATTTTGGTGTGTAGATACAGCGATTATTCGCATTACTGTTGAAGTTTTCAATCTCCTTATCGGCCTCTTTTAATTTTGGGATAATTTTTTCCAGAACACTTCTAAAGGCTTTGTTATTTAATTTATGCATATACAATTGAATTGAATTTGTTTCGCTACAATTTTAGTAGGAAGACCTACAGGGTTGCCCATATTCGACGGACCCATGTTTTTTAAAAAAAAATCAAAGAAAATAATACAAATTTGGCGGTTGGCAATCTTATTCATTTAATTTGTTCCAAGTAGATTTGTTTACATCAATTTTTGAATATGATATCTCTCAAATGGCCGCCTCTGGCGTTGATGGCGTATTGTGCCCTTTTTGCAGCATTTTCCATCGTTTTCGCCAACATTTCGGCCGGAATAGCGGCTATTTCTTCACGAATGTTGTCCTTGAGCTCTTCTACGGTCCTTGGCTTGTTAACGTAAACCTTTGACTTCAAATGTCCCTACAAGAAGAAGTCAGCGGGCGTCAAATCGGGCGAACGCGGTGGCCAGTCTAAATCACCACTTTTCGACATCAAACGGCCCGGAAACAAATTCTTCAGAAAATCGATTGTTATGCGACTTGTGTGCGGTGGAGCGCCGTCTTGTTGAAACCAGAACTGCCTCATACGCTTTCGACGAATAATTGGCATCACAAAATTGGTCATCATGTCGCGATAACGCTCCTGGTTGATGGTAACAGCATGGCCATTTTCGTTTTGGAAGAAAAACGGCCCAATGACCGTTTTCGCACTAACGCCGCACCAAACTGTGACTTTTTCGTCATGAAGAGGCAATTCTTGAATCTCCTGAGGATTTTCAGTGGCGTAAATACGGCAATTTTGCTTATTTACGGTCCCATTCAATGTGAAATGGGCTTCATCGGACATGATAATTTTGTTCCAAAATTGCTCGTCATCATCGGCCATTTCGATGACTCGTTGGGCCCATTCCAATCGACGAGGCTTGTCCGCAGGCAACAATCTTTGCGTCAATTGAATTTTGTACGGGAACAAATGCAAATCAACGCGAATAATCCGTTGTAAAGTGGACCGAGCCATGCCCAACTGCTGAGAACGGCGTTTTTGAGATGTTCTTGGGGACCTCTCAACACTGGCTCGTACGGCAGCGATATTCTCGGCCGATCGCCTTTGTCGACTTTTATTTGGCTTCTTCGGATTAGAAAGAGCCTCACCAGTCGAAAATTTTTCGTATAAACGCTTAATGGTGTTCTTAGAAGGCACACTTCCCACATTTTTTAATATCAAAGGCGCACTTCCCACATTTTTTAATATTTTAAAAGCACGTTGAGTTTTCACAATTGACTTCTTCTGTTGAATGTAAATTTCAACTATTTCAGAGCGCTCGCGTGGCGTGTATTGTTCCATGGTAAAAATCTGCTTGGACTGACGCTTCAAACGCGGTATGTCATTAAGCGATCTGACATCTCTGTCAAAAGTTATGGCGTTGCCAGATGGGTCCGTCGAATATGGGCAACCCTGTACAGAGGGATTAACAGATCTGTTCGGAATTGATTAATTGCAATAAGATGTAAAAACTTAATATCCAATCCGTGGCGGCATATGTCGTTGGATCTAATTTTATCTAATTATAAATGCTCATGTGTTTGAATTTAAACCATGATATATAGGGTGTGTTTTAAGATTTAAGTTTTTCAGGTTGGCAGCACCGGTTGGTAATGGCGTCCAAACGTCACCTGTCAAAGTGAAGAGTATGTAGTATATTCTGCCATTTCATCATGGAAAGACTAACAAACGAGCAATGATTGGAAATCGTTGAAATTTATTATCAAAATTCGTACCTTGTGACAAATGTGCACCGTTTTATGGTCGTCATAATCGACCTGCTGAGTCAACAATTCGTGCTGTTATCTCCAAATTACTTTGTTGGACATAAAACCATCGACTCGCATGCGTATAGTGCGTACCGAAGAAAAAATTTGGCCCTGTGAGTTGGCCCCCAAAATCTTGCGATTTAACGCCTCTTGATTATTTCTTGTGGGGTTATGTCAAGTTGTTAATCTATGTGGACAAGCCGAACACTATTGAAGCCTTACAGGATAACATAACGCGCGTTATTCGCGTTTCGAAATACAGGCCGAAATGATCGATAAAGTGACGAAAAAGTGGACCTTCCGAATGGACATTTTGAGACGGAGCCGCGGACAAAATTGCATGAAATTATCTTTAAAAATTAAATGGCAAAGTATCGATTCCAATAAAAAATTTTAATATATGATGCAAATTTTTGTGTTTTATTCGATTTAAACAAAAAAAAAGAACTACGATTAAAAAATCACCCTATATTTTGAAATGGCACAAGTTGTGGCTAGATCTAAGTGCAAATGCTGCTTGTCTCATTAGATATAACCAGATCTTTGGCGATATATAGAGGGATCTAATAGTGCCTAAGTACATGTACTTAGAACAATTTACAGCGGAAGATATGTCGATTAGCAGATTTTTAATGAAAGTTAGAAACATTCTCAATAACCGCACCAACAATTTGTTGCTTTCCCTAGACAAGCTTATAAGCTGGGGTGCTTTTCTTTCTTCGCTTGTTCGGTAAAACACTGAAAAATAAATTTATGTCGGGAAATGGATTCAGTTCTTGCACTGGTCATCTCTATGACTATAGCGTCCAGGACGATGAACCTACTCACCGGTAAGTTATTGGGCAAGCCAAAAAATTTCTTCTCATATATAATGTGTCAGAATAGCCGACAATCGGAGTTTGTTTAAATTTTTTCAATAACCACTTCCGCATTTTCAAAATTGTCTTAAATAAATTTATGAATTGGGATGATAATTTCCCACATCAATAAGCTACTCTCATATATTCATTTTAATTGATGTATACTCGTACATAGAAACATTTTTAAAAGTGTACAGAAGAATGTTTGTAAGCCGCCGTATAAAACACAAATTTTGGAAATAGAGAGTGCAAGTCCCGAGAGATTAGGAAGCGCGTCTCCAATATCCAATAGCAGGTGTTACATTATTACTGACCTCATCTAACGTAGTGTTAATAATGTTCTAAAAACCATTATTAATCTTATATAATATATAAACTAACTTGGCAAAACTATTCCAAAATCTGTGTACTGCACCTATTCTAATATTTCTCACTGTACACTAACCTATATGGTATCTTAACTACCAGCATCTTAACCCCTGATACATTTACTTCACAACATCAGCCTATGCTAATTACTATTGTTGTTTGAAACAAATAAAGGGACTAAACTAATCCGTTTATTGCCCTTGAATTGCATTGGTGAAGTCAATGCATGTTTGCGTCGCTGCTTATGCTGTTGCTGATTTGAAGCTGGCTTCTCACTCAAATCAGCAACATTTGTAGCTTAGTGAAATTTTAGTAATTTCAAGGCAGTTACTTCTTTCCTGGATCTTTGAGCAGTTAACACAAAAAACTTACTAAGTATTTTTTAATAATAATATGTAATATTCAAATAAAAAGTTCCTGTTTTTATCAATATTATATAAAGAAAAATTCAGGTTTGTTCTACTGGGGAAAGTATACCTTATTCATAAACATTGGTGCCGAAATCAGGGAATCTCGTTGATTAATTTTTAAATAAATTATTTTGTTCAAATAAAATTAAAAGTTTCTGTTGTGAATAATAAAATTAGTGGAAAACTACAAGTGGCAGTTTAAGTGAAATCAATTAATTATAATGAGTGATCTAAATAAAATGATTCAATCACAACGCGATTTGTTGCGATTGATATCTAAATATGAGACTCGTTTCGAAATGAAAGCCAGTGCGGAAAAAACAAATGGATATCTGAATGCTTTAGCACAAAGGGTGGATACCATGTTTAATAAGTTTGAAGCTCAACATGAGGAAATCGTTCAAAAGATCCATGATGAATTTATAAATGCCCAAGACGTTCCGTATATAAATGAGGATGTATATATGGAATTTTCTGAAATGTATTTAACATTTAAAGGCAAGATTATGAACTCGTTTTCAGAACCTTCCACTGTCCATTCCCCTTTTGGATGCACTTTCACGGTCCCGAACAGTCGCTCAGATACAACCATTGGCTTAGAGACGAAGATTCCAAAGATTTCACTGCCAAAGATTTCTGGAAATAATATATATGTATATATTGCTCTCTTGCGCTTAATGATTCACTCACAAGAATTAAAAAATGTTATTACCTAAAAGGCACGCTTGTTGACGAAGCTGCTAATTTAATAAATCAAAAGTATTTCTGCCACAGAAGCAAATTACGATTCAGCGTGGAAAATACTAGAAACTAGATACTATAACAAAAGGATGATCGTTGGAAATTTAATTGGAAAGCTGTTCAAAATTCAAAAGCCTGATGATGGATTTCAAACCATCAAAACATTGCTTGACTCTGCGCAACAGTTTCTTTTTTTACTAAAGAATTTGGGAATAAATACACGTAGCTGGGACCCAATTTTAATGTATATTCTTGCTCAAAAACTTGATCTTCAGACCCGTAAAGATTGGGAACGATCCTTAAATTACATTATCGAAATTCGAACACGTTCAGAAATGTTCAATTTTCTAGAAAAAAAACTTTCGCACGCTGGAATCGTTGTACGATGAATTCCCATCTACGACAAAACAAAAAATTTTCCACACAAACATGAACCTCATGTGCATATTGTGAGAAAAACCACTCACTTTCTAAATGTTTTATATTTTTGTCTCTGCCAATAAATGGCAAAAATAAGTTTTTGTAAAACAAAGGTATTTGCCGTAATTGTTTGTCTAGTGGACGTGATTAGAGTGAATGTAATTCATTATTCCGATGCATTCTGTGTAAACAGCCTCATCACACCGTGCTTCATGCAGAGCTCCGTAACCAAACGAATCAAGCTTCGAACAACTTGCCCTCTTCATCCATTTCGGATAGCAACTCAACCCCTAAACGTCTTTTCCACAGTGCGAACTATTTTCAATCCGCTTTGCTTCACACAATTCGAAAGTGCGTAACTACTTCTCGTGGTAGTTTTCCTTTGAGAGCGCTCCCAGATCCGGGTTCTCAGGGCAGCCTAATAACCGAATCTGCTGTTCAACTGTTAAGTCTAAAGAAAAAGCAGTCGCACTGCAAAATAATTGAAATTGGAGATGGAGGAGATAATTTATCTAGGTACTCTGTGACTCCAGATTTATGTTCTCACAAGTATGAGTCAATACTTCTTGCACAGCTTTGGTATTATCAACTTTATCATCTTATACCCCAGAACCTTCCTCAAGGCATATATCAATGCCAATATTGATGTCGAAAGTTTAGCTAACCCACTGTTTTATAAGTCTGATGAAATTGATATGATGCTCGGTGCAGATATTTGCTCTAAGATTAAAATACCTTCTGAATCGTTCATACATAACGATCTTTTCTTTCAAAGTACTTATTTTGGCTGGGTATTTTCTGGGCCTACATATCAAGAATGTTCAAGTAAAGTACATATTCATAATACCAGCTTGAAGAACATATTAAGGTCGTTTTGGGAGCAGGAGGAAGCTTCTCTGAAGAGAGATTTGTCAAAAAAAGAATTGTCTTTTGAGCAATATATTCAAAATACTATTAAGCGAACAGATTCTGACAAAAACATGGTAAATTTGCCATTTAAAACTGCTCTAAGTGACAATACCTTGTCAGAACTTAGCAACATTACCATTAGTTCTTCAAATCGCTTACGATATTTGGAAATCTCATTTTCCAAACGAACTCTGTTTGCTGAAAATTATAAAACTTTCTTGACAGAATATGAACTCCTTTCCTCATGGCCCAAGAGTCTACCAAATTTGTAAACTATCACTCCTATCTCTAACAAACTTACTTATCCTGATATACTTTCCAAATACTCTAAATTACAAAAGCTTCTTTGTGTCACGCCTCTCTATTTTCGATTTGTTTACAATTGTAAAAATCCTCAAGTAAAAAAAATAAACCCATTAACAGCAGCGGAACTAAATAAATCGTTACTACTTTATGTAAAACTTACCTAGTGTCGATTTTTCTCACGAAGTGAAAATACTTTCAACAAATCGAGAGATTCTAAAATTAATGTCGTTTATTGATGAGAATTTTATTACTCATGTTGGAGGCCTTTTGCAGAATTCGAAGTTTCCGTATAAAGTAAAACGTCATACATTGTTAGCCAAATCTAATCCACTATCAAAACTAATTGTTGCAGATTCGCATGAGAAGGCTTTACACGGTGGATTAACATTGACTATGTCATATGTAGATCAAAAATTCTAGATTGTTGCTGGAAACCATATAGGAAAGTCTGTCACTCATAAATGTTTACGTTGCTTCAAGTACTCAGCCGCACATCACAACAAATCATGGGAAATTTGACAAATATTGGTCTAGATGTTACAAAGCCTCAACTATTAGATCTGCAGTCATCAGTAAAGGATATATTTGTCCATTTGTGTGTATGGTCATGAAAGCCATGCATTTGGAAGCAGTTTCGGATCTAACAACAATCACCTTTATGGCTGCCTTCCGGCGTTTTATTTCTAGAAGACGTATTTGTTCCGGTATTTACTGCACCTATTCTAATATTTACTCACTGTACACTAAACTATACTGTATCTTAACTCCCAGCACCTTAACCCCTGATGCATTTACTTCACAACATCAGCCTATGCTAATTACTGTCGCTGTGTTGTTGTTTGAAACAAATAAAGGGACTAAGCTAATCCGTTTATTGCCCCTGAATTGCATTGATGAAGTCAATGCATGCTTGCATCGCTGCTCATGCTGTTGCTAATTTGAAGCTGGCTTTTTTATATACACAATATAAACTTCACTCAAATCAGCAACATTTGTAGCTTAGTGAAGTTTTAAGCTTAGATCCCACTATCGGCGCACATAGCACAATATGTACCGATTTTTATTGTGCTACATCGGTGCGTTTGACAAGAATTTGGGCAATTACTTTTTGAGCAGTCACATTATCATCGCATATTGTGCTATTTGTTTTCGGTACATGTCGGCCGGAAGAAAAATTTGTGCATAATCTGCAAAACGTGGTCACACTATCAGCACACTTTTTGAGAAATTGAATCATATGTTTTTTGTTTACATGTCTTCGCTGATTGATTTACAAAATTGAAAATCAATTTCTTATTTTACAGCATTAAAGCGGTATAATAAAAAAGGTAAGCAAAAAAATAGTACAATAACTTCATGCTCAAGCTTTTCAGCAATAGTTTGCCAGGATTTATCTCGTAAGTAACGATCCTTGTATTCCGGGCAAGAGTATTCCCAAATGCATGGATAGGGTTTAACAGCCTGAATAAGGTCATGTGTTGACTCGTTCGTCCAAGATCCGGAAACTCGTGGCCTTTTCCTTTTGTTTTCCGGGTTTGATGTAGACAATTCTTCAAAACTTGTTTCGCCTTCTAAAATTTCGTAGTCTGAATACATTTTTAATGATTTTTTTTGTGACTACGCGTATTCAGTTTAAATTTTCTTTTTTGTGCTTCTTCCGCTTCTCTTGTGTTTACAAACAGTGTTGTTCTTAAAAATCGGCGCTAATTGTTAACTTTGATCGGGGTGCAAGTGGCCGATAAAAATCGTCGCATTTTTAACAATTTTATTGTTCCACTTTATGTACAGAGTGTTCACATTATCGGTGCAACAGGGTTGTATTTCATTATTTTTAGTCAGCACGATTTCGGCACAGATTGTCCCATTTTGACAAATGTTGTGCGTTCCCACTATCGGCCTATTAAATTTTACAAAAATCGGTACATTGCGCCGATAGTGGGATCCCAGCTTTAGTAACTTCAAGGCAGTCACTACTTTTCTGGATCTTTGAGAAGTCAACACAAAAAACTTGCTAAGTATTTTTTTAACAATATTATGTAATGTTCCAATAAAAAGTTCCTGCTCTTGTCAATATTATATAAAGAAAAAGTCGGTTTTGTTCTACCGTGGAAAGTATACCATATTCATAAACAGTAGGAAAAGCGCGTATGTGACTGACATTTTTACAGAAATTACAGGCTTATTTCTCAATACTTTACATATAGGGTACATAGCCTACCATTATGTCCCGCCTCGAGTACCCATTGCGATATATTTCGAACCTGTACTCCATTATAACAAATACCGCAAACAAAACGCAAATGCACACACTATATGTACATATGACGTACTCATGAACGTCTAGCGCATTTCACAGCACACACGCATAAACGCTAAAATACATTCAATTGTACAAGTACAACCAACATCCATCAGAAGAAATAAACATTAAACACGAAAGCGAGCTACAACGAGGATGATTGTAGAAATAAATTAAATTACTACGCCCAATGAGCTCAGCTTTCCCCAATGCTGATGCCGACTATGCTTTGATTAATTGTCATTTGCACAAACTTACGTCCCCACACACAACTCACTCATTCACAGAAATCTTCGGTTTGTTTATTTGCAGCTTTAGTATTTAAAGATTCTTATAAACGACTTTGGGGTTTGTGCGTCCTTCTGCGGGTTTTGTTTTATATTATTTTTCAGTTCCAATTGTGTCTGGTTGGTGCTATTGCTGTTTATTATGTTTATTCATTCACACACTTTCTTTCCGCTCCGAACACAAGTTGCTCTCCCATATATTCAGGTACTCTCACCATATCACATCGAAATTGTTCACACACTTCAATTACACCTATTTTATTCCACTGTTGCAGTAGGAAAAATGTTTTAATATCTTTTCTTTCACTTCAATTTGCTTGAGCTTCTCATTTTTTGAAATTCTAGCAAATAAGCGAGGTAAATTTAACTTTTTCACTTGGAACAAATTGATTCAACTGACAGGCAGGTCAGCAAGCAATGTTGTGGCTGACGATGAAGTATAGACAAAAAAAAACACTCTCGCATACAGACAAATAAACGCACAACCGTCGTCGCTCTGCTCTTTCTTTCTATAGGTTAGTGCGGCAAGCAGCGAAAGCAACAACAATCATGCAGCCTTTGAGCGAGATATTGTTGGGTTTGTGAGTGAACAAGCGAGCGACCGAATCGACCGATTAAAATGATGTCATCAGCACAGTAACGAAGCACTGTGGAGAGTACTTCTGAACGAAATAGTGGAAAAGCAAATCTGATGAACTTTTTTGTGTAGGTAAATCAATCGATGGATAATGTACATATATGTACCTATATAGTATGTGTATATAGGTAGATGAAATAATTTTTCAGTAAATTTTTTTAGGAGCAATCGTCAATTATCATATCCTTGATTTGTTTTTAAGTGCTACAATTTGGTGATGCTTCAATTGCAATTGTTTATTTTCACTTTGCAGCCGCTTTTAAGCAAATCCAGACGTACTGGGGCGTTGTCAGTCTTTCCTAATATTTGTAATTAATTCTCTTTTATTATTATTTTCACTTCCTAGTTTTGTTACACAAAAGTGAACGAAAAGGCATTGCTGGACGCAACTTACCGCCGTTTCTTAAATTATTATTCAGTTATATAAATTTAAACAGAGTTCGTTTGTCCCCAAAATGCACAATATATTTACAATGTTTTCACAAATTGTTCTCATTTAACACACCGTTTTATAAAAAAAAATAGAAATTCCTCTTTCTTAACAAACGTCCGACTTTGGGAAACGACAGCAATTGGACTACTTGAAAAACTGAAAAATTATGTATACAACAAACCTCAAAAGAAATCTCTACTGAATTTGGCAGCACTTGGGAGTACCAAAGCTGCCGGATTTGCTTGTGCTCTGAAATTAAAAGAACTCGTTCATTTGCTAGAGGAAATGAAAAAGTGATGCAGAATCAATTATGTTGACCTATATTTCTTGACGTCAGTATACCTAAAAAAGAAATTAGATACCGATCTAAACCGCTACCATCACTTATAACATTTCTAATAATGATAAGAAAACAATGCTGAAGAATCTAGATACGTTACAGAATATATAAATGAGGAAATAGCTAAATTTAAAAACCTCTCTTTACATTATATAAAAGCTTTTCTTCTTTCTGAAACATAGTAAACGTCTTAAGAAAGAGGCATCTACAAATTCCAACTTTAATAAGTAACGGCTTTCATTTTACTTCTTGCGTGGATAAGTGTAATGTACTGACAGAATCATTCAAATAAAACAAAATGTTGGTGGAAAACCCAAGCGATGCTGAATCTACCAGAGAAGTCGCTAACAACAACATATTATTAGATAGCAGATCTGATTTCACGGTCGGCATGTCCCTGTTGAAATAAATTATTAAGCTGTTAAAAAACAAGAAATCAGTAGGTATCGATGGTATTAATAACGCCTGCATTTAAAATCTCCCCAACAGTGGATTAACGCTACTGTTGTTAATAATTAATTTATGCCTTAAAATATAATATATTCCCTATACGGAAAGAAGCCAAAATCATACCCCTCTATAAGCAAAATCTTAGAAAAATCAATAAAATGTAAAATTATTAACTCTGTGGAAGACAAGAACATGCTATCACCTGAACAATTTAGTTTCAGAAGTGGCCATAATACATCACATGTACCGAGCAAACTAAAAAATATTGTAAAAATCCCAATATTTCCAAGTGGCTTATAGTAATAATAAACCTCTTTTTAAGAAATAGAAAATTCTAGGTTTATAGTGAAAGTTGTTTCTCAAACAAAATATTGGGTTCTACTGGTTGTCCACAAGAGTCATCCTTGTGTCCAGTTTTATATAGCATGTATACTACTGATTTATCCAATCTTAATGATTATTTAAATGGAAAATTATAGTTAACGGTATAAAAACTCAGGCAATCTACTTTACTCAAAGAGATAGGTTGTTTTATCCCACAAACTATAGAGTAAAATGTGACTAATATATATGACTAACTCCGGCTCCTAAGCCAAAATTTGGAGAGCACATACCTGGAACTATTGATAAATTAAATATGACAACGCGAATATTGGAAATAAACTTATATTGTTTGAAACTGTTTTCAATGTTATAATGTTTTACAGAGCACCCGCCTGGAAATGCAATGCCAAAAGCCATATCAAAAAGCTACAAGTCGCCCAATATAAACTTGTAATATACTAATGATATTTAGTTTATCTTAGTTCTATTTCACCAGAAGATTACATAGTATCAGCGGCATTGAGATGATTGAACAGAAGCAATTAAGATTGTCACAGCTATTTCCAAAAAATATACTGATTCCAACTATAAATAATTTACCTTTAACATCATAAATCAATTTTTGATTGAATATTGCAAATTTATCTAATCTAAAAAGAGCTGTGAATGTTATTGAACGGTTTGACAATTTTGTGAAATACAGAAATTAATTTTTGCTTTATAAAATTCCTCATACGAATAATCATTTATATTCGAAAAATCATTTATAGTACGGATTGCACGAACTTGGAATCAACTGCCAAGTGATTTGTGTCTTTTGCAATATTCTAATAAAGTTTTTCGATTTATTCGATTTTTTATTTTATCTGTAATGAAGCAAAAGCGAAAATGTGAAAGAAAATGAAATAATTGAAGTTTATAAAGTTTTTATGAAAAGTTTTACCTTTTGCATTATGAGAGGTTAGATACCCTCATGTGGTGCTAAGAAAGCAGGTAAATAAAGGAACTGACTAGGGAAGCTAAGAAAAGAAAACAAGTGTCCACTGTACTTTTCTGAAAATAACAAATGCTTTTGAATATATATTCGTTCAGTGTTGTTTTTCATAATTTTTTATGAAAGAAACTTGTTTTTCTTTTTTTTGTTAGGGTTGTTATTCTCTTTTTTGATCCAAACTTAATATATAACTCATTACCTTGTATCTGCTAGTGTGCTGCCCAAAAAGGCTGTTTGTTGAGTAATAAAATAATAAATAAATTATAAAATAATATATATAATGAAAGAAAAAACTCTATATAGTTTGTTTCCATGAGCGACCCCATTGCTTTTTAATATTTTTAGATGGGGAAAATAGCGGAACTTTTGTAACATTTTTTCCAAGAAAGATCCATTACTCTATTGTTCAACATGACAGGGTCTTTACTTAGATGACGTGATTTGTTATTTAATAACTTGTCGTAATAACGCTGTTTATAGTAAAATCTTACAATTTTCTGTCAAAGATGTCTTTATCATCAGCAGGGAATATATGTTGTTTTTTAGTGGAACTGCAGATTTGGTTATAATCACCTCCAAAAATGTACTGCAAAGGACGCATAGACTATCGTCTTCTCTAAATTTTTGTTTGGTGTAAAATGCCTCACCAAGGTTTTTTTCTATGTTTACTGAAGGCTTCGTGTCAATCAGTGTGACCATACTAAAACGTAGGTACAAGCTCCGCACGAACACCAAACTAGATTAATTCGTATTATTTTTCATATAATTTTTCTGTGTCGAAGGTAACACTACAGTCGATGAAAAAGTAGTATGTGTGGATCTGTTTTTTTTTTAGTCTACAGCAGCACTGATAAAGTCAAATTAAGTATGACAAATTTTTAACGCTGCATTAACCCGCAGTACTTAAGTAATTTTATATGAAATTCATACTATTAATATTTCCTGCACTTAACACAATTTCGTATTTATGTAGTGCCATTAAGAAGTTGGCCCCATTCAGAGAGCCTTAAAATAGAATGCATGCATGTAAGCTCACAGAATGTGGGAAATTCTTTCACACCTTATTCATGGAATGCAACGTAATTTGTTTTTTAATTGCAAAATATTCGATTCCAACATTATTGAATTGGATAGGAAATCGAATGCCTAAGCACCCGAAACTTCTATTCAGTGAGGCCTACACTTCTATTCTAGCTCATTTCAAAAGTTTATTGATTTTTTGAGTATTGCAGGGGTATGTTCTAGAAACTTTAGAATGAATCGCCCAAAGGCGTAATTGCGCCATAAGCCAGTTAATCGGCGGCAGTTCCGTCGCAAAAAAAAAAAACAGGCGGCGGCACGTCGACCGACTGCGCCGAATTGACGTGTGCCACTCACAATTTACAATGATTGTCAACCGCCTTGTTTGTCCAACCATTTGTTATCAATTCCCTGCAGCGCGTTTACGTTTTACAGCACCAATTTTTTTGTTTAGAAAATTATTGCTGTGACTGCTTGTTTTTATATACTTGTATTTTTTAAGAATTGGCATCTCAGAGGAGCTACGATGCAAGATGTTACTGCCAGAGTGTTTGCGGCAATGCAGAATCTTGATATTACTGCATTAAGTACATACCCTCAGAATGAAATAAGACCTGTTCTGCCGGCTTTGGTGCGTATGAGTTTGCTCTCTCCATTGGATAATACCAAGTCGTCAATGGAATCCCGGAAACAAATATTGGCTGTTCTGATTGGCATTGAGGTTGTAAACAGCATTGTGTCGTACCTGCAGGTGAATTACCACGAGCTGGAACTGGAGCTCAAGAAAGAGTTGCAGGCGCGTCAGAAGTCAATGTTTTATGATGGCCAGCAGTCTGAATTTGGCTTGCAAACGGGCATTGCACTGGGCTTTGAACGTGCAGACGTAACGAGAAAAGTCCGGGTTGTTCTTTCGGAAATTTTTAATGTTCAGTGGCAGTTGTCTGAGCAAAAAGTTGTCGTAAACTCTGAAATATTAGATGACGGCATCTACTTGGAAGAAATTGTAGACATATTGTGCATTGCTTTGGCCGAGCTGCCTTCTTTGCTGAATATCCTGGAATTGACAGACACACTTATTCAAGTACCAAACGGGCACCGTATAATATGTGCATTGGTAGCAAATTTTCCTGATTGCTATCGTGACGTGGTCACTCATGTGATCGTGAACTGCGATGAAGAGTCGAATGAGGGCAAACAAAAGTTAGCCCTCCTAATGGCTCTAAGTGAAATCAATCCCATACAAGCTCTGTCTACGCGGGCTATATGTGTGGAGATAATGAAAGTGCCATCGTTTATGCTAAAGTTATGCCTGAAGTATCCGCAGGATCTGGTAAGTTAAAAGGCATTGATGATAAAAAAGTATGTTTCGTATTTAGTTTTCATTTCATTTCATTTTATTGAACAGTCTTGTAATTTAAAGCCTTTTGGCCAATATAAAGCAAATTACAAAATGCATAAAATAAATACTACTTGAATTGAAAAACAAAAAGAAAATATAACTTAGAATAAAAATATCATCAAATTAACTAGGAGCTATAACTATAACCTATGACGTTTTCACGAAATATGTAAAATCTTTGCCAGAGCTGATAATATAATATAGGCACTCCAACATTCATTGATGCCGTCTTAGCGCTCCTATTACATTTTTGTATTGCTTTAAGGTCGCATAGTGCTTCTTGACCCATTAAACTACATGTCCCAATACGTGATCTTTAATGCCAAATACACAATCTGCAATCGACATTCTCGCTAGGACCATTCAAAAATTAAGCTCTTTCATTCAACATTCAATGCTGGCAGCTATTCGCTTTCAGATGGGTATTTTGAAGAGGATATTTGGGCTTTGCTTGAAAAGTATAAATCTAAAGAAAACGTAAGCGCACATAACAAGCCATTGACGTCATTACTTCAGGTAATATTGAGATAGATTGCTTATGTAGAACTGTGTGGGTAAGATATTGTAATATTTGTCAATTTTCACCTAAAGATTACAGGGCACAATAAGATGGTGCGAATAAAAAAAATTATAAGCATCTCAATGGCAAATAATATTCAAAATTCTATCCTAGGAAATATATTTTATACTTAGTATAATATGACCACATTTGTAGATACTTTTTTACATAATAAAGAAGATGAAGACAATCTTAGAACAGTACCTTGAAATACAATGTTGTACTCACGACCTAAATGGTGAATCAAAATTTTGGTTACATCACGTTATTCTCGAGGGAAATTGAAGTAGGTTAAGTTTAATAGAGTATCCGTTAAAATTTATCTAAGACAACAAGTATAATCAACTCTAGTCTCCGTGTACTTACCAGGTATCTAGTAGATTCTGATTTCCGATACTTGCTAAAACGGCTTACGAATTAAGTCGAACCAAAATTAATATTTTTTGATAAACCGATAATTCCACATGGAAATAATCCCAGTATTTTGGCGTAGTTTAGTTATCCATTAAAAGACGAAACATAAATATGAAAAAAATTTCATTTTAAAATTAAAAAAACATCAATTGAAATTGAAATTTAACGAACGAAATATATCAGCTGAAGCTCACACAATTGGAACAAACAAAATTCTAATCTCCGTTTCCGGAAAAAATTCCGTTAGCTCACAGCGACCCGCACTCACTTCTTGTTGTCTTAGAACAATTAGAATTTTACCCTAAACTTCGAGCAACCTTATTTGCTTTAGTACCTACGAAAAATATGTGCAAATTTTTACAACACAATTAGCGCAGAATTTTCAGTTAGATGAATTGACTCATAAATACCTTTACCCAAAGTCCTTTTCCGTTTTGGTGCAAGGAATGTGGTAAATCGCTGGGTTATTATTAGAAAAATACTCCGAATTAAAACACTATAAAAGAACCACAATTATAATCTTTCCGAAGTTCTCTGCCAATTGGGTGTATACTATTTTTGGAAACGTGCCAATGCAGTCCATTTTTATTTGCAAAACTAAGTTTACTAAATGCCTGACGCAATTGAATGAAAGATGAGAACTTAGGAATATATGGGTTAAATTAGATAATTTGCGTCGGAAGTACCAGATAGGGCTTGGTCATCAGCTGAAAGTTTACGATAAATCCGTAAATGTATATGGGTGTAATGAGAAGGAGGTGGCAATGCCTTCTATTTTCAGTTTCAGGAATAAGGTTACGAAACGCATGATGTGCGTCAAATCCGATCGAATTCATTTCATTATAAAAATATGTAGGTTAAAGCAGTTATTCGAATTAGAGTTACCCGAAACGTCGGTGTTCTTTTTATCTGTTATATATTCAGATTTTCAAAATTAAAATTAAATTAGTGTATCCATGTACGTTCAGGGTCCTCCGAATTTATTTTTGCTAACTAGGTTTTGAACAGTCAAGAATGATAGAAGCCCACTCAGCCCAGATGTAGGACATTCTACTAAAATATATCTGAATATATTAATGATGCCAATGATGTTAACTGGAAAATTTATTGCAGAGCCAGAAATCGTTGCAAAAGTGTCAGTAGAAAACTGAAAATGCACTGCACTTTTCGAAAACACCGTTTCTGTTAAAACAGTGTGGAATCGCAGTGAGAATGGCTTGATAGGTGATACTTGCAATCAAGATAATTTTGACAATATTGACGTTGAGCATCTAAATACGCATGTTATTGGCAACCAACTGAACGTAACTACGTATCCCATACCGCAATCGGTGAATGATGGATTCTCCTTTCGGTGTGTTACCCTCTATGAATTGTGGTCTGCGTATTCTTCTATTAAGTCTAATGCTCCAGATGGTCTGTCATTGAAATTTTTAAAAATAATTTTTCCACTAATTTCATGACATATTTTGCACTTATTCAACACGATTATAATGACATCTTCTTTCCCAGTCCAGTGGAAGTTGGCTAAGGTAATCCCAATTTAAAAAAAATGATTCCAGTGATTTCGAAAATTTGAGACCAATTTAATTACTTCCCATATTGTCAAAGATCTTGGAGCACATTTTAAAGTGTCATTTATTGCGTTTCATTGAAAGTGAGTCGTTGCTGAACGACTGTCAATGTGGATTTCGAAATTATAGGAGTACCACTGGTCTACTTATTGGTCTTACAGATACCATAAGGAAAGAAGTATATGATCAAAGAGTTTGTGTGTTATTGTCCTTGGATTTAGAAAAGACGTTTGATCATCTTGATTATGGTGTCTTGTTGGATAAGTTATACACCAATTATAATTTCGACGTTAATACCTGTCAATTGATTTCATAATACCTATATGGTAGGTGTCAATACGTTGTTGTCAATGATTCGTTGTCTTCCGTTTTACCTGTCTAAAGCGGTGTTCCTCAAGGCTCGGTACTTGGTCCAATACTTTTTATTTTGTACTTGAATTACCTGTTTAGTATCCTTGATGATACATGTATTCCATATTCATTTCCAGATGATGTTTAATTGCCCTTTAAGGGAGAATATCAGTTTGATGATGTCCTGCAAAGTAATATTAATTATGCGTTAAATTTGATCTACTCATGGATGACGGAAAATAAACTCTCAGTCAACATTCCAAAAACAAAAGCTATGCTTTTTTCTAATCGTGATTTAAACCTGAGTTTATCTTGTCGTGGCACACGTATTGAAGTGGTCCACAGCGTACATTGTTTGGGAGTAGTTTTAGATAACAAACTAAGCTTTAACTAAAATGTGGATAATCTAGTCCGGCGTTTAAATTATTCACTGCGAAGTTTTTATAATACTGATTAAGTGTTGCCCAGATCGATTAAGGAGAAACAAAATATGAGGAAAATTCAGATGACGTTTAATAAAGTTATGAGATATTTGTATTCACTGAGGCGTCGTGTTCATATAACACCGTATGTTAAGCGTTTCTTGGGTTGTAGTTTTAAAAATTATATAGATTTTTTCATTCATTCATTCATTTATATTTATTAATCAATCAACGCCCATTTATGGACTACATATTGATAGCATAACAATTTATGAGTTATATAGAAATAAACAAAAATAGGAAAAAAATATATATAATCCCTAAAAGTCCCTAACACACATTTTTCCAAAAATATATATTAGTACTGACAATTATTATGAAACATTAGAGTAGTAACACATCAGATTCTGCTTGAATTGGTTGGGGGAGACTGCGAATTTTTTTAAACTAGCCGGCAAATTGTTCCATAACCTTGCAACACGAACCATAAAAGATCTTTCAAAACCGCTGCTAGAATAACGTTCTATGAGCACTTGAGAGTTTCTATTCGAAGAGAGAAATCGGTAGCAGCATGCAAGATATGCCGGTTGGTTGAACTTGAATAAATACAAGCATCTAAGTTTCAAAAAGCACAGAAAGGAACATCCAAGAAAGTACTTTTCATAGGTTTGGTAATCTCGGGCACAATGGGAACCATATATATATCTTAGGATCCTGTGAAAACTTGTGTTAAGACAATGCAGTTGAGATCTGTCTGCACTGAGATGAATTTCTGCGCCATACATGATAAGTGGTAATAAAATAGCATGTGCCAAAGTATATTTTATGTTAATCGGTAAAATAACATTAAGATTGTAAAGTTTTCTCAAAGCAAAATTTTTTTTGAACGTATTCGAGGAATGTGCTTGCTGAATTTTAGTTTATGATCAATTTCAAAACCAAAACAACAGAGCGAAGGCGTAGAATTGACAACAGTATTTTGCATGGTAATGTTACGATCAATAACACTTTGTTCACGTCCAGGTTGGAAAATTGTACATTTTGTTTTGGCAATGTTAATGGTTATATTATTTCTCGAGGCCTAAAGACAAATTCGGCCTATATTGCTGTCAAGTCTAGAGATAGAGTCGTTAATGGAACATGTATTACTACTAGACATGTACATTTGGATATCATCTGCATAAATACTGAGACACGACTTCAAAACACATAAGTTAATATCATTTAAATACATCATAAACAGGATAAGACCTAGTGTTGATCCTTGAGGTACACCAGATGAAATACTACGCAGATTAGATCTATTTTCATGTTTAACAATATATTGGAAACGATCAGACAAAAAGGAAGAAATCAATTTACACGAATAATAAGAAAAATTGAATTACGTGTATAGTTTTTCACAGAGAATGGAATGATCTATGGAATCAAATGCCTTACTGAGATCTAAAACAGCCAGCAATCCAGCCCCCTTATTGTCTAGCGATCGTCTTATGCTATCGATGAGGCCGATTATAAGGGAAGTTGTACTATGATACCGGTGGAATCCCGACTGACATGGATGTAATAACATATATCTTTCAAGATGGTCATATGTCTGATCCTTTAACAAAATTTCGAGGATTTGAGGTCTTTGTTGTTATTTTATAAAGTTGTTCGATTGTGTAGTCCTCAATTTCTATTTAATTCATTTAATTTTTCACATTCCACTCGTAGTAAGCTTCTTATTCCTAAAATAACCACATTCATGGGTCGTGCTTTTGTAGTAAGAGTAGCTCGAATTTATAATTTACTACCAAGCCATTTAAAAAGTTTTAAATTATGTCCTTATTCTTACAAAAGGCACATTCTACAACACTTTCAGACTTTTCTGTAAAATTTTGATTTCAATTAAACTGTGAGCAGCCTTTATTACATACCGATTATCTTATACAGGGTTGCCCATATTCGACGGACCCATCTGGCAACGCCATAACTTTTGACAGAGATGTCAGATCGCTTAATGACATATCGCGTTTGAAGCGTCAGTCCAAGCAGATTTTTACCATGGAACAATACACGCCACGCGAGCGCTCTGAAATAGTTGAAATTTACATTCAACAGAAGAAGTCAATTGTGAAAACTCAACGTGCTTTTAAAATATTAAAAAATGTGAGAAGTGCGCCTTCTAAGAACACCATTAAGCGTTTATACGAAAAATTTTCGACTGGTGAGGCTCTTTCTAATCCGAAGAGGCCAAATAAAAGTCGACCAAGGCGATCGGCCGAGAATATCGCTGCCGTACGAGCCAGTGTTGAGAGGTCCCCAAGAACATCCCAAAAACGCCGTTCTCAGCAGTTGGGCATGGCTCGGTCCACTTTACAACGGATTATTCGCGTTGATTTGCATTTGTTCCCGTACAAAATTCAATTGACGCAAAGATTGTTGCCTGCGGACAAGCCTCGTCGATTGGAATGGGCCCAACGAGTCATCGAAATGGCCGATGATGACGAGCAATTTTGGAACAAAATTATCATGTCCGATGAAGCCCATTTCACATTGAATGGGACCGTAAATAAGCAAAATTGCCAATTATTCGTCGAAAGCGTATGAGGCAGTTCTGGTTTCAACAAGACGGCGCACCACCGCACACAAGTCGCATAACAATCGATTTTCTGAAGAATTTGTTTCCGGGCCGTTTGATGTCGAAAAGTGGTGATTTGGACTGGCCACCGCGTTCGCCCGATTTGACGCCCGCTGACTTCTTCTTGTGGGGACATTTGAAGTCAAAGGTTTACGTTAACAAGCCAAGGACCGTAGAAGAGCTCAAGGACAACATTCGTGAAGAAATAGCCGCTATTCCGGCCGAAATGTTGGCGAAAACGATGGAAAATGCTGCAAAAAGGGCACAATACGCCATCAACGCCAGAGGCGGCCATTTGAGAGATATCATATTCAAAAATTGATGTAAACAAATCTACTTGGAACAAATTAGATGAATAAGATTGCCAACCGCCAAATTTTTATTTTTTTCTTTAATTTTTTTTTAAAAAACATGGGTCCGTCGAATATGGGCAACCCTGTATTTCCAGATTATATATGTACCAAGTAACTTCTAACTTTTGATTTAGTCTTTTCTTCATACTTTTTTTGTCTTTAATGATCATAATTTCATATTATATTTTTATAAATTTTATATTTAATTTTTATTACGTGTTTTTTTTAACTTATGTTGAGCAGATGCAATCTGATAGATGAATTGTTGCATATTGTAATTTATTTATAATTGGCCGGAAGGCTTTAAATTACAAGCCAGAAATAAATAAATAAAATAAATAAATAAAATATGCCGAACATCCGTACCACAACCATATTCGCTGCATTGCAGTAGATTTGAGTTATAGAAATAAAATTTAAAATTGAAAAATGTTTTCCGCGCTTTCAGCCAAAAGAATGCATAGACTTCTAGTGTAATTTTATAGGTATTTATTCTATCAATTTTCAAACTATGCGATCGCAGAAAACTCCTGGATTGTTCGCATATAAGTTCAGTTCGCCTTACTCCTTTATATATATTTGAGATAGCACGAAGAAAACAAGGATTTTCGTAAATTATCGGCTGTTTAATTGCATCCTTGGGAGCAATTTCCTCCTATACCGACATGGGGGCGTACCCACAGCATTTGGACTAGCATTGGAATACTTGGCTTTTTCGAGACGTCGTAATAATACATTAAGGCTATCCATGCATGTAATGGTCCTCAATTTAAGCTGAGCAGCAAAACGAATTACCGAATTAACGGTAAAGGTCCTTGTTTCACAATCGTGTAGAGAGAACTTAAAGTTTGCCGAACAACAGCGTAACTGCTCAATCCATTCTGATATAATTCGTCAATAAAGAGCATCATTTTAGCTACCAAAGATTTGAGGTATTCCCTATTAGTGTTCTGCTTGCCGTACTCAAATTATGAAAAGCAGGTCGTCCAATAGCCGGAGAAATCCCTAATTTTAAATTCCCATCTTAAAGATTGTATAGGCGTGATCTATAACAATCCTGAGGCTGTGCGGAAGCAGCTGTTAATTGAGGCATCTAATTATCTTCCAGTCTACACGGTAACACCCCCGAAAGCGGATTCCGACTGGTTCCGTCGCTGCGGCACGTAATATGGAACCAGATTCCCGTATAAAAACATCCACAGGGCAACGTGGCTATCTCCTGATCATAACACGAGGAATCAGATTGATCATGTGGTAATAGACGGAAGGCATGGTTCTAGTGCCATGGACGTGCGTATGATTCGTGGTGCTAATATTGACTCGGATCATTACCTGGTTGCAGCTAAGGTACGGACGAGATTAAGCAGAACGAAAAATGTTCATAACCAGGCACAAAGGAAGCTCGACGTCGCTAGGCTGCATACTCCTGAGGTAGCCACAGCCTACTCCACCAAACTCTCTCAACTACGCCCCTGATCCTGATGTTCCTGACGCACAGTGGCAACATATTGAGGACAAAACAAAGTTATTGGTTTCAACGAACAAAGAGTCTATTCGTTTGGGACGCTGTATGAACGTTAACAACTATAATTTTAAAGTGGTGGAGGAATTCATCTACTTTGGTTCCGCTGTAAACAAAACGATTGGTGTCAGCATGGAGATAAAGAGGAGAAAATTTTGACGTAACATTAGCTTTGCTTGTCCAACCGTAAATTGTTACACAGTGTTGTACCAAACCTCAAACCAAGAATGAGTAATTCTTATTTGCAATTTCCATTGCAATTTTCTTCTGGACTAGATTAATTTCAGTAGGTATTTAATGTGAAAGTTCCACTGTATATTCTTTGCAAAGCGAAGACCAAGTATTTTAATTTTATTTTTGTATAGAATTATGCGATACTAACATTATGTCTGCTGAGAATTGCAATTAAAACCACGGGCCTTTGATAAACGTAGTGGCCACAAATTTGTTTATTCATTATCAAAAAGTAAAACAAAATATGACATATATATGCATTTGTCGACCCTTGTTAATCCCACAATAATAAAAATTACAATGAAAATTGCTATCCATGAATGGTGTAGTAGTAGTTCCTCTGGAATTATTCCAATTAGCTTTCTTAACCAAAAATCTTGGATTAAAATGGGGAAGTGATCACCTACCTCCGGCATGTCTAGTATTATCCACTTTAGAAGTGATACCAGATCAGAATGTGAATGTGCCTCTAGCACTTAGTACCTATATATATGTATAGAAGAACCGTCGTTTAGAAGAACAAGTTCCCAAAAAATTCTAGCGGGTGACAGAGGTCGGCATTCCCAAATGGGATTTAGAGAATTCAAGTTACCCACCAGAATTTGGTATTCTTTACTATAATACAACTTTAGAGGAAAATTCATCTTGTGACATGTTCATGGTACGTCTACAAAGGTTGAAACTGTGGTGCAAGGTTATTTTCACTGGCACAAAATCAATAAATTTCGCTTTAATACATTTTTATGCAGTCTTCAGATATTTTGCTTTGATCATCATTGACATTGATCATCATTAACATTGAAGAGTCTGGAAGCGCAGATGCATCCAAATAACGGGGCAGGTGGCGAGCATCAATTAAATCCACGTTTATTGCTGCTTCTGCTCCCTCCACACGCTGTCTTTTATTTTTAGATTTTTTATTCTTCGCGTTCGACAGATCCATATCTTTAAACCTGCTCCTTTACAGAGATTCGTCCTCGTCCATATTGAAGAAACTTATTCAACTTTAAATCCAGTAAAAATTATTTTTACTTCCACGTAACAAAAAGTAGAACAAATTTGCTAGAAGAAAAGACCAACGAAACAAAATATGAAAAATAAGAAGAGTTAACTGCGGTGAAAAACATGTTGTTTACTTTGCAGCTGCCGATCAAGGAATGAACCATTTTTATACCTTCAACTAAAGAAGTGGAAGTACATATCATTTAATAGTGCAGAAATATAACACCCGGAAGTAACTTTTTACCAAATATGTTTCATGGCCGTCTACCTGGTAGGCTGGCTGATAAATACGGTAGATGTTGTGTATTTGTATGAAACTTCATGAAATTTATCACAGCCTAATATTTTGCCAAAACGAGGCCGGTACTTGTAAATGGGCTATATCGGCCTTCCCCTTCCATAGAAACTGGCTGTAACTCCAAATTCGAAGATTGCAGTGTATTCCATCTTTTTCTTATGTATTTTTTTTCTTACCCTTTCTGGAATTTCCCATACAAATTGCATAATTTACCTAATATATCATTATTCCATATCTTACATTCAACTGCCCTGAATTCATTACAACATTACTCGCACCTTGGGTTTATAAACTAAGGTCCGTGAATGAAATGAATACCGCAGATATAAATTGGTCAATATAGCACAAATCAGTGGTTAATCCATAACTTCTAAGCGGGACACTTCTGAACCAGAACTTTCGGCGAAGATGTAAGTTGGCTAACCTGAATGAAAATTCTGTACTGAAACATGCGATTTGGGAATAAGAAGGTGTTTAATAAGTGTGTAATATGCGTGCCTAAATATAGACAAATGATTTTGAAAAACATTATATTATTGAAAAACATTGCATTAACCTATTTTGGGCAACAGCTTCTTCAAATCTGTCAACAATAGTTATCTTCTGGTTCCTGTGGCTCTTTGTGGTGGGTGGGGTAACGCGGTCATTAGACAAGAAGGGTACGAAGGCCACGGCATATGCAGATAAACTTGCCATAATGATACTCGGAATGAACTCATTCAAACTGCCATGGGGAAAATAATGAGATGGGACGGAGATTGCTGTCCCAAAGCCAGACATCGTAGGTGGTTAAGGGAAACCTGGAGCCAAACATGGCTTAGACCCACTCTGTATTCGAAGATTTATTAATCGCCTGTAATTATCCGAGGTAAGAGAAAATGAAGCAGAAGAAACAATAAGCGGGAAAAAGTGAAAAAGGAAGAACGTGTAAGGATCGTTATAAACAGAGCTGCGATGGAGAAAGATAAGCGATTTAAAACAATAAATACAGAGTAGTATATGAAGGTACTAATTATGGAGTAGTTGAATGCATATTTGTAGAAGTGTTTTTAAGAAATTAAAAAATTTTAATTGGTACTTGCTATTTGCCCCATGGAGACCTCAGTGCGTTTGAAGCTGAGGTGTCAGACTTGCTTATACGTTACAACAACGTAATACTTATGGGAAATTTTAATAATAATTTGTTTAACGTTTCAAAAGCCAACAATCTCAGAATTATATGTGACAGGCTTGGTGTTTCCATTAGACATAACTCTTGCCTTTCACATTACGATGTTTACCATCAATCATCTTCGACACTTGATTACTTCTTGGTCTCATCTCCTGAACGTATTGAAGCTTCTGGTCAATTCATATGCCCAAACATTTCGAAACATGCGTTTTTATATATTTCTATTAAAGGTGCAGTGCAGCGCAATGAGCTCTTTTATAATTTTTATGATTATAATAGTATTTCTTCCGAAGTAGTGTGTGAAAAGGTTTTATCTACGGATTTTACTTCGATTTTTAACAAGTCTAATGTTGGTGATCAATTAAATATACGTACGATGGTTTAAATTCAATTCACACGATTTTTCCCAAAAAAAACTAAAAGAGTACAACGTTGCTTGGATAATTACCTAAATTCTCTTTTAATTCACTACCATCAATCGCTGACTTAGCATATGCGGCCTACCTCAACGACAGAAGCGAACAAAATAAGAAAATTTTCTGAAGAGCAAGAAATCGGAATAAAGCCATTAAGAGAAGGGTAAAGCGTGAGGCACATTCGAGACTATTTTCTAATTGTAATGGACTAGTTGATAATAGTAAGAGAAATTTAAATTCTGACAATTTGTACGACGTTGACGACTTGAATAATTTTTTTGTGAGCAACCAGCTTGACGTAATTAATGATCAAAATAATGTCTTGCCATTTTCATGTAATTATCGAGCGTTGTCCTTTCGCTGTATTAATTTCTCTGAATTGTTTGCAGCATTTTCCTGTATTAAGTCAAATGTTGCGGGCGATGATGGTTATCCTTTAAAATTTCGTAAAGTTGTCTTTCCATTCCTATCTAATTACTTCTTACATGTAGTTAATACTATTATAATGACTTTATGGAAAACTTCTAAAATATTCCCAATTAAAAAGAAAGCCAGTGATAGTACTTTTGAAAATTTAAGACCAATAGCTATATTGCCCGTGCTCTCCAAAGTAGTAGAATACATTTTGAAGCACCAAATTTCGCAATACATCGAAGGAAATAAACTGCTAAATGATAGGCAGTGTGGATTAAGGCGGGGACGTGGTACTTCCATGTTGCTGACGGGTCTAACAGAATCTATCGGAGCCAATGTTAACGACCACAGTTTTAGTATTCTAATCTGTCTAGATTTAGAAAAGGACTTTGACAGAATCGATCACGTCAGTCTAATAAACAAGTTTTTGCAATTTATGGCTTTGGGGGAAATGCGTGCACTTATGTATTCATATTTATGTGATAGGATGCAATGCGTTTGTCTTAATGGTGTGACGTCGAACGTAGTGCCTGTCAGAAGTGGTGTCCCGCAAGGTTCGGTACTTGGATCTATGCTTTTCATTTTGTACCTAAATGATCTGTTTAGTAGGTTGGATAGTTGTTTATGCTTTGCGTATGCTGATGATGTTCAGCTGCTTTTCAATTGAAGTTATCACAATAATGACGTTATTCAAGCGAAAATTGAGGATGTATTCCAATGTACATATGTCTGTGTGGATGTTCTCAAATAAACTTAAAGTGAATCCGTCTAAGACAAAAGCAATGTTGTTTGCTTCCCATCCATGTGAATTGAATTTATCTTACAATGGGATA